>CAIGRP010079526.1:0-18423 GCA_903798385.1 Fraxinus cuspidata | reverse complement strand
TAAAGTTATTTCAAAAAAGAAAAATACATGATAATAATCAACAAATTATTTGTTGGAGTTTCAACTTAGAACTTAAAAACAACCTAGAGGAGATTATATAAGAGGCCCAAAACACTCGTGCCCACTTAGTGGGCTTAAACTAGTCAACCCAGCTGAACTATCAAGATGAATATTGGACCAAATAAAAGGCCCAAGGATTTATTTATTTATTTATTTTTATTAATCTATTTATTTCTGGAGAGTACGGAGTAAGAAAAAAAAAGCACTTTTTAAAAATCAATTTATTTTGATCTTTTATATATTTCAGAAGTAAAATAACTTCATAAACAAATATAACTTATTATTCTATTTTAATTTCCTTAAAAAATTAAAAAAGCTAAAACCTCCATATCCAATGAATCCTTCCTGTTCATGAGGACAAGTTCGATGGGTCGGAAGGGGACTAAAGTCAGAAGACCAAGAGCTTGATATTTGTCTAAATCCAACATTTTCCGCAACATTATATTTGCACAATCTGTCTGTCATTCCAAGCTTCTTTAATCCACTAATAATTGTGCTACATTTTATTACATTGAGAGCAATTCCTTTCCTTATTCATCTCAAAATATGCATTACAAGCGAATTATACATTTCACTCGATATTCTTGCTCTAAAAAGTCTACTAATAAGCGAATTACACATTTCGATGGAAGCAAGAATTCCTTCTATTTTCGTACACTTTATTATAAAAGACCTTTCGATTTCTCCAGCTTTACAATAGCCATCGCTCAAGGTTCTACTAGTCACTTCATCAGGTGTAACAACCGAGCATCTCCACCTTGTCGAGAATCTGCTCTGGTTCTATCGTCTTCCCCAACTTACACAATCCATCGAGAATGAAACCACCTCTGTTGCATGGCCTTTTGCTAGAATCTCTCTCCACAACCTAAAGCTTTACTAGAATTACCTTTCTTGAATCGAGCAGAATACTAAATTCTATTGTAACGGGGAACAAAATCATCAAGCTTATAAAATCTATAATCTTATCAAATTATTCCATACCCTTTATTATACAACTCGTCTACAAATTATGAAATACATATGAGGAGGATCAGTACGAAGAAGGTTTAGTTGCTTCAACATAGTCGCCATAATATTCTTCTTCACAGTGCTGGCTTTTCTTTTGCTTCATATATTTGTAAAAGATGTACTGAAGGATTATCTATGTTAAAAATCATATGTTAAGGCAAACACAACTTCAGAGAGAATTTTGAACAAAAAATTAAGTAAACACGGGCTTATTTTCGTGAAATAAATAGAAAAAGGATACAAAGAGATCGAGCAGCACACAGCCAATAGCATCAAGTAGCCAAGGCATGTTGGCTTTTATCATCTTCCATTCTGTGGTTCTCACTAAAATGCTGCATTTATTCCCTCAAATTTGTTATACACAACATAGGATTATTTTTGATAGCCAATTATTAAAGACCAGTGCTTGACACAAATATTTCGCATAAAAAGTTGGAACACAAGCCTTTCTTTACCATGCTTTAAAATTTGAATAACTTGGACGTTCAACTCTTTATTTAAAAGTTGTGCACGGATCATAATAAATTACATGTGAATAAAAATGATGTTTGACAAGCTTATAAGCACTTAAAAACTTTGCCAAACATACGCTTAACTCTGCAAGTGAGAGAGAGAAAGAGAGAGAGAGAGAGAGAGAGGTAAAAACCTTCCAACGTATGTTGCATTGGCAATGAGCGCAAAAACGAACATTAGAGGGTTCAATCCCTGTAAAGTAAAGCAAAAGTGTGATGAATTTTTCCTAAATCTTCATAATGTATTACTAAATTATGACATGCGATCACAATGTAACATAAGAACCATGCTGTTATGAGTAAAAATTGAAGAGAAATCAATACCTCCACACTCCCTCTTTTGATCTGGTGATTCAAGGCAACGTTAATACATATCAGAACCCTATTTATAAAATCAAAAGAGAGAAAATCATGAATTTTAAACCAATATGGATTAGATAACACTCACACTCAACAAAATTTGAGGGATTCGTCCACCCATATATATTGCAGTCATCAACCATCCCAACCATTGTCCATATGCATTTTCTTGGAATACCTGTTCCTGTAGATTTATTGCCGCCTTCAAGTAAGCTTTATGAATGTAAGCAAAGACATTCTGAATTTAGTAAAGAATAGAATAGTGTAGTAGAAAAACCTTCATAAATCTCCTTCCTGTGAAAATTGAGCCACCGGTATCTGTTAAAGCTCTTGTTAAGAAGGGAAGATTTGCAGAAGCAGCTGCAAATGTTCCATATCCCACCTGATATTTTCCAAAAATTCACAATTTACTCCAAGTTTTTTGACAAGAAATTGTATCACTCACTCCAAATTTACTAAAAAACAAGGTATGCTTACAAGACGAGGAAAATTTCGAGGCTGACTAACAATAACAGGCTTGTTGAAGTAAGGAAGAAATGATTCATCTTCTTCAGATGAAGAGTCTGAATCATGTTCTAGAGCAGGAGGACCGCTCTTTGCCTTTATGTAACACTTATTCATTGGTGAACTATCACTGCCAGCCAAAGATCTTGCTGACCTGCATAAATTATATTGCTAATTAAACATGCTGATTTGTCTTAACTGTACATTATATACATGCATACAGTGTATGTTTCTTTAGCACACATTATAAGAAAAGAAGAAAAGAACATAAGGATTGATTTCTTACATGTAGTAGAAGTCCTTCTTATGTGGTACCTCAATAGGAACATTTGATGTTGTTTTTCTTCCGTCTTCGAACTTGGATTTTGGAGCATCAGTCTCATCTTTATCCTTAAAAAAAGAAACCAAAAATCATGGGAATTAAACTTTTTAGTTACCGAATTAGAGAAAGTAGTTCAGATCACAACAAAAATTGTATAAATAGATGGATAATCATATATAAATCTTGAAAAATTCGTACTGCTTTTGCTTCAATTTTGCGTCGCTTTCTCAAGCACGGAAGAAAATGGCTGTAGTAAATGCATTGGAGTACCAATATGATTGTAACTGTTGTATAGAGCTGCAAGAAACCAGACACTAAACAATTCATTGCATATTGTAGGGAAAGTCATTTGTAAAATTAGTTTGGGTTAAACTCACCCATGCAGTGTACAACTGGGTGGGTAACTGCATAAAATCAACAGATCAATCTATTAGAATCACAAATGGGAAAAATTCATAACTAGGAGTTTAACTATTAACTCATTTCAAAACTAATATAAAATGATTAAAATTTCATAAATCAGATATTTTTTAAAATTTATTTCTGAAATAATTAATTGAAAGTATATTTTATAAATTAAATATAAGGTCACAATTCTATACAATTTGGTCATAAATTATCAAATTAATTGGTTACAAATAATGTCTTGGTCACAATTAAAAATTTTGTAGGTCAACAAGTTATTTCAAAATTGCAAATTTATCAAATTAATAGGTTACATATTATTCCTTGATCACAAATTATAAATTTTATAAGTCATAACTTATTTCATGGTCACAAAATATCAAATTAATTGACCATAAATTCTGTTTAGAATGCAAACTATCAAATTAATTGACTACAAATTCTGTTTATGTCACAAATTATCAAATTATTTGTGTCAAATTAACAAATTTTTAGACCATACATTATTTATTGGTATATTTCATTGGTCATAATCAACCAAACCATTTGTGTTCACCGTCAACACTTGTAGCTCGAGCGTCCAGCTAGCGTCAAGCTAGAGAAAATGGGGTGATTTTTCCATTCGGTCTATAATTTTGATTTTCTTCAAGACCAATCCATAATTTTGATTTTTTAAAATAAATTGCTAACTAATTAATTTAGTCCAAACCCAAAATATGATTTTACTATTTCTAATTTTCAGTCAAGCCCAACTTCATCAAATTGATCTAAATTTTATCAAAATCTCTTATTCTACCGTAGTGTCATTTCTACCGTTATATTATTGTGAATTAACCAGCTCACTCTTCCTGTGATTTTAAGAGTCAGATTTATGTAGACTCGACAAAGAGAAGTGCAAAAGATATCAAGAGATTTGACTATATTATTTTGTAAGAGTTAAAATTGAATATGCCGTGGTCGAATTAATATAGTGTTGTTGTAATATAAAAAAAATTAATTATTGTACAGAATCTCGGAACAGAACAGAATCGAACCGAACCGAATGGAACCAAACTCGAACGGTTCCATAATTAAATTTAGACTCGACGGTTTCATTTATTAAATATCCGAAAATTTTGGGTTTAGTTCGATTCTCTTCAGAACCGAGCCGAAGCGAACCGAACTGAACCATGTCACCCCTAGTCCATCCCTAACTTTAATTTAAACTTCAATACGTACTAAAATTTGGATCAAACCACGACAAGAGGGATTAATCTACTTTGTCAAAAGAAAAATGACAAAAAAATTGACAAATGTGTACGTGAAATTATATGATCGGATGATTGATAGCAGAAAATTAACAGCAACAAAAATTGAGAGAACTGTCGGATCTAGTCGCCTGCTCAACTAGATTGACCCAGGTCAAGCAATGACTGTGCCATTGTCTTATTTTTTTGATGGGTCATGTCTGTTCACAACTAGAATAGTCTCTGTCATTATAATTGTCTTTACTCTAGAATAATCCATTAGGGAGCCTTTTGTCTTTTTGTAACAAGTGAAATTAAATAATTATATAAAAGTAACTTTCTTCTTTAGCGTCTTCTATTTCTCAAATATTCTTCTAACCTATGGACTATCTAAATTAATTATCCTCTACCTACCGCTAACGCACTGTTTGTTTTACTAATCCCACTCTTAATCTGCTCCGAGCTATTCAAAAATAATTTGAGCTTACACGAAGTCAAACTAATTTGCCAAGAAACCTTTGTAAGAAGTGTATTTGCAGGTGCTTAAAGTGGATGATCTATCCAAAAGGACGACTAGTGCTTCTGCCTATAATTTCGTGGTTGACCAAAAGAGTTGACTCAATTACGTTGAGGCTACAGTCACTTTACTGAGTCATATAATTTTTTTGCAATTGTTTCTAGTCACTGGAGGAAATTTACAAGTGTTACTTTATAGAAGTTCTCATGCTAACTTTATGAAAAGAACTACTTCAATAATCACGAACATTTTTTTTAGGTACAATGTCTAGTTCATGTGGATATTTTCACCAATAATCTCTTACTTGACCAAATGCCACATTAACATGGTCCAATGATAATAATCATTACAACCCCTTTAATAACCTCTCCCATCTGCAAAAAAATGGTCACACACTTCATCAAGATCTACATCATCTCCATCATTCTAGACCCGAGTTACTGGAGACTTCGCTACTTACAGAGTCACCATAAAAAAAACTTCCTATTGCTATAGTTAATAGGATCTAGACTTTCGTTTGGATCGTACACACACATGAAGATTCATCATGCGGATCTGTATGACTAAGTATAGGTATTGGGACTTGAAGTTCGAGGCACGTCACGAGAGATTAACCTATTAGGTGAAATAATTGAATCGGTTTTAAATCATAGGTAGTCCAAATGAAACTTTGCTTACATATAAAAAGTTCTATATGACCAATGCATTCAAATGAACCTCACAAATTTTAAGATTTCTTACAGTAGCCCCATCTCAAATCTCTATTCTTCTCCTAAAGAATCTTTCACACTAAAATGTGTTTAGATGCTTGGTTGACATAAATTTTTCGAAACCACTTATTTTTATGTGATTCACAACTTTTTTCATTATTTTCCATCTCACATTCTCCAAAAAAATATTTTTCCCTCGACAAATTTGTGCCAAACAAGTTTTAATTGTACGTGGGGGGTATTTTGCGCTAAATATTTTCAAAAGCTTCCATCTTCTAAGAAAAAGGGTATCTTAAGCTCATTTCAAAATGTAAATACATACTTGAAGATATTTTGTTCACAATTAAGAAATTCACTCTTTTATATCAAACCACTATAAATCTGGTCTTCCTCTCCCTTACTTTCATGCTTTCTTGCATTCGTTCAATCTTCTCTTATGTTGAGCAGTAATTATAATTGACTGAAGATGAAAAATTCACCTTGCTTTAATCTTCAAGGAAATAACTTCTGTAAATGTTAAAGTAAAACGATTTGATCTATTTAATATTTCATCAAGACAACATAAAAACTATCATGTTTTCACAGAAAAAAATGTTAACAGAGACACACGAACACACATGGGGGGAGGGAGAGAGAGAGAGAGAGAATTTACTGTAGCTGGTTCGAGAATGCAGCCTACTAGGTTGAATACATCACTGCATGAGATAAAAATCAAGTCATTAGTTTGTACCTTATCGTGTCTGTTTAGTCACAGGACAAAAATCATTAAAGTTGTCTGTTAGATAATAATGGCATATACGTATGTTCATGAACAAACTGCAAACAAAAGATATATATTTACCCAACAATCCAAGTGCAAAGAAATGCCAAAGAGACACCTTCCGAAGATTTGTTATTGAAGTTAGTAATAATCTGTGGGATTTCTGCAACTGCCCAGCAAATTAAACTCGCAATTCCGAAACCAAATGATATTTCATCATGGAGGTTGCACAGACAATCCTTGAAGCATTTTTCAATCCATCTGATACAAGGTTTTTTCTCTTTTGGACAGTACGAAAGTTTTAAGGCCTTCATTTTTATCTCTTGAAACTGGCTTTGAACCACTAAGAGTTCACGAACAAAGAAAGTTGACAAAAGTTTACTAGAATATCGCTTGTGGATGCGGAGAATTGTAGGGGGGCAAGTCTATTTTATATACAGATAGATGTAGATTCAGAGAGAGAGAGAGAGAGAGAGATGCGACCTTCACCAGTATCGACCTAATAGTACATGGCTAATAAAATCTAGTACAGATAAAACGAGTGTAAAAAATGAAACGAAACCAAGCAGCATATTCTTCTGCATCTTGTTCCTATGCGTTTCTTCACATATTATAAAATGGCTTTTGCTGGTTGACTAGGGGCGCCAGAGACCCCGTCCAATAGGGGGCGTCAAGTGGTGCCTCTAGTTTGACCCGAAATTTAATCTCGGGACAAGTAGTACGATTGTTATAAAATAATTGAATCTGTAGTTTCTTACGATGTAAAAAGTTACTTTACAATTCAAAGGATAATGAACTGACAAATCACAATTTAGTTAATTGTTAACTTCTTAATAATATATTTTAGCACGTTATTTGCATTATATTATGAAAAGAAAAAGCATATTGGAATCACATCCAAAAATAATTAATCATGAATCCATGAATCCATGATTAACGGGTAGAAAAATTAATTGACATGACTTGAAAAACTTCTTGCAAGTAAACATAGCTCTATGCATTTAGAAAAGGTTTAAGTGGCACAATAAATAAGACATTGACATATATTTTGTCTATTTTCAATAAGACGATCACTCAAAAATAGAAAATGAAGTCCATTAGACACTTGTATCCAATAAACCCTATCAACATTGTACATCATGCATTTAGCTACAATTATCTTGAAGATGTAAATCAAATTAAAAATAAAATAATGTAAGTTTTTATTCTCCATTTTTTTAGATGTGACGGTTAACAAAAAATATTAAACAACATAAATATCGTATGTTTTTATCACCGTCTATCAACCAAAAAAAAAAAAAAAAATCTGATATGCATATAAAAGAAACTATTCAAACAAGTTTAGCTTCGATAATCTAAATATATAGCTAAGCACCATAAATTTTTTTTTTTTTTTTGCTTACAATCAAAATAAGTAAATTCATTTTTAACTCAATGATAAAGAATTATTTATTTCAAAACTTTCAAATTTTCGTATAAATAAACTTTTAAACTTAATCATGTTATATGTGGTTCAATAATAGTTACAACACGTAGCAATGTAATAATTTTGAATTAAACTAATTGTACACTCATTTTGTACAATAAATTTGACATCACGATGTGTCAAAATCATAGCCCCTGATTTGAATATGTGTTATTTAAATTAAGGGCCATAACATAAAAAATGTCAAATCTTATGTACGTATAAAAAATGTATTTTTGTAGAGAATCGTCTAGAGAAGAAAAAACTTGAAACCTCTCAAGCATATCCATTCATGTCCACATAAAAACATTCCTTCAACATTGGTATTCTTATAAGACAACTGTCAACAAGCTTTTTAATGAAACTTACACATCGTACATGGGAAAGATAAGATGATGTACGACCAGTTTTTGCCATATTTCCATTAATTTCCAAAAAAATATCTATGAGCAGAAATTATTTTTTTAGTTAAGGGAAATTTCTGAGTCAATTTACGAGATATTATTTATAATTTTGAAGATTAGATTAGAAAAGATATTATAAAATTGTAATGGGTCACCTCACCACTAGTTACTGTCATTATAACGTGCACCATATCTTATCATCAACTATTTTTGTACGCAATTGTGAGTATAACTTTTATGATAAACATCAAACAATTTTTATGAACATTAAACTTTTTTTTTTATAAGGTACAGAAATTGTATGTATGAGTTCGAGTAAAATTTTCATTATACTTTGGAGTCCAAACAGTGATTAGACTCAATGCACCAAGTTACAAGAAAAGAATGAGTAGACGATTCATTAATATTGGCCAGTTTGGATATCCATTGGAATATGTTGGATGCTTTTCGGTAGTCGAACAATGGTCACCCCATATTTTCTATCTTTTAGTCTGATAGCGAGGAGTAGTCGCAGTCTAGATCCGTAAGTAAAGCGGAATATAATTCCAAAGTATTTCAAATACTCAATTATAGTCAATCGAGAAGATGGTAAGACCCTTGCAAAATTCCCAATAGCAGAGAGCTTGGGAAGCTCGAATTCAGGCAAGATCCGAACAACAAGAAGCACTTCTAGTATTTATTTATTTATTTATTTTTGCTTTGTTTTAAAAATATTAGTTGTGATGCAAACATGCCCTATGAGATTAGTTGAGCATGCTTGCGTTAATTGTTTGCTATAAGATTAGCTAGTTTTGGGATTTTCGACATAAAAGAGTTTATTCGAGTTATTTTCACTACCGCTCATGACGTGTATTACAGTTGTAGTATTTTATCGGCCCAGAATGCCTTTCTTCTTTCATTGCAACATGCATGAGTACTATTCATTAATATTGGCTAGTTAGGATATTCGTTGGAATATGTCTAGGTACAATGTACCATGAGATCAAATGTTGATTTTATTAAATACAGACAATAATATCCTATGGATTCTAAAGAGAGAAACAAACCAAAGAAGAAATATGGTGGAAATAAACCAAATAAACGCGTAAATCTCAGGTTTTTTCTCCTCGAGAGCAACACAAAATTCTTTAAAATGTAATTTACCAGTGAACTTTTCGCATGCCATTTCTGATATTTTTCTTTAAATTATGAATAAAAGACATTTTTTTTTTCATTTTTAACGGTCAAAGAGAATTTTTCCTTGACCAAAAATAGAAATTGAAGAAAATGAATTACATAGCTCATATATATGTCTAGGTACAAAGTACCATGAGATCAAATATCATTATTGATAATTTGAAAACCTCCAGGTGCACAGGATTATGATCAAGTAATGAAGTGATGAATAGAGTATAGAACACACGAGAATTATGTATTCAATCGAGTTCAAATTAATAGCAATCTTAATCGAACAGCAAACATGTTTTGAGTTTTCTATACTAATATCTAAATTATCGATTAAACTAGAAAGCAATTTAATTAATTTGATTTCAAATATGTGAAAATATTTCTAAAATGTCTAACCCCATATTAATCCATTTTTAGTACAACAAATTAAAATGACAATTTTTAATCATTTTTGTTGGTCAGTGTTCCAATTTAATTGAAAACCTCTCTCGATAGTTATCAAATTTATTCCCCTTACGTGACCCTCCCATCTCTCGATAAAAGATGTAATCATAATAAATGCATTAAACGACCTAGAACACCTATAAAAACCACGTAAAACATAGATATATATCTCTATCCTCTATCGAATTTTACGATATTTATTTATTTTAGCTAAAAACCTATTATCTCTCTCGATAATAATAGATTCAAATATTCATTTCAATTAGTAGCTAATTAATTGAAAAGTTGGTGAAAACAATAATAAACATCCAAGAAAATAAACTACTCATCAAAATAATTAATTAATATCAAAAATTTTAAAATAAGGGTTCANTAGTAATTGATTCTAATAAATCATCTCAATTAGTAGCTAATTAATTGAAAAGTCAATTAAAACAATAATAAACATCCAAGAAAATAAACTACTCATCAAAATAATTAATTAATATCAAAAATTTTAAAATAAGGGTTCATCTATATATTAGCAATGTAAAAATCTAGCATAACATAATATCAAAATTGAACACGTAAAAGTGGAACGATATTATCGAAAATTGACGAATCGTGAACAAATTTGAAATTAAGTCTCTGCCTCTACATGTTCAGCTGTTTTTCTTCTTTTTGCTTGTATATATTCTCACTTCCTTGCTGCCTAATTCTGTGTGTTTGTATATATCAGCCGCCACTTTTTTCTTCCTCTCTCTTTCCCTTTTTTTCCCTTCTGTTTTGTTTTGTTTCTCTCCAGCCTCTCTGCTTTTTTTTTCCTCCCTTCTTCTATCTACCGTCAATGTGTGTATATAATATTAATTCCACAGCCAACTTTTCCTTTTCCTTTTTGTTCGAGCCGCCGCTGCTCTGCTCTTTCGCGCGTGTGTGTATATATATTTCTATATAATCCAACCAAAAGTCCATCCAAGTTGAGGCCCAATTAGTTAATATTTGCTATTCAAATCCTCGATTATTTCATGTAATATAAGTTAAGTCCCTTTCTTCCTTATCTCCTCATTTTGATCCTCTAACTTTTATTCAAATGATATTTAGTCCTCAAACTTCTACTTAATAGCCAATTGATCCTCTTTTTGTTCTAATTGCTTTGAAATAGGTCCAACACTGAAATAACAGAAAATCACCTTAAGTTAGAGTAAAATTTAACACTTTAACAACATAAAATGTTAGTAATATGGTCCGTATAAGTGCACAAATTGCACCTATCAATTATTATTATTTATTTATAAAAATGATAAAATCAGATGCATTGGAACCTGAGATTCTAAAAAATGTGATTGCAAATGGTTTCTTTTAAAAAAATCAAAATTTTTTTAATAAAGAGTTATATTGCTTATATAAATTATTTTATAAGAAATCGAGCTTTGAATTCCTCGTATACCATGTTAATTCACATATTATCAAATACTTATGTGTAGAATTTTCATAAATGGACGATAATGAGATTTTAATTAAAAATTTATGTCTACTATGACACAAATTTGAAAACCTATTCATAAGTTTAAAAACTTTAAGAAATGTGATGTGTTTAGTCTTCAAAAGTCTCCAACCCATTCATCAAGGGCCTGAAAATTTACAAATCGAAAATATAATGAGGCAACTCCTCAGCAAAAATATTTAAAAAAAAATGCATATTCCAGTGGCATAGCCATATGGAAAAAAAATAAAATAAAGAACTTCGTTCAGATTGCGTGTAATCAAATTATATCATTGCCACTCACAAGATCGAAGTAATCGCGAAGTTCACAACCAATGATGAATTCCATTAGAATACATATTGTTATTATTATTATTATTATTTACCATAAACTTCCATACAAAATCTTGAATTGTTGAATAAAACATTAAATTTGCTAAATATATAACAAAATGCATAAAAAATCACAGCTCTCCATTTGTAAATTATATTATCATGTAACATGTTAACGTGGTTAAGGCAATAGTACGCAGTATAATTTCGCCACGAGCAATCGAGATTGGGTGGTAGAAGGGTAGTGACTATAATTTAAAAAATAAAAATATCGTATCTTAACTTTGAGTCATGATTGTGTAGTTAGAGTCAAATAATCATAAAAATGGGAATATAAAAACACCTGTCTCTATTTTATTGTAGTTGATGGACATGAGTATTTTCTGTCAAGTTGTCTAGTTGTATAAGATTTTCTTTATATAATTTTGTTGGAGATCCCCTAATAATCCTTTCGATTTAATATACTAGGATAAATTGGTGATAATGTCAAGTATAACGAATTTTTTGATACTCACGAAATCCCGTCTATCTGGATACACGGGATGAGGACGAGACTAAAATCGTTGTCCCGAAATGAGGGTGAGACAAGGTGGATATGGGAATATGGTCCCTGTCCACGTACAAAGTTCAAAACCCGATGGAGGACGGAAATGGTGTCCCGACCCCAACCCGATTTGTTGCCGTCTCTACTCAAAATTCTTGCCTCAGTTACAAAAAAATAAAAGAAAAGAAAAGTAAAGAAAAAACAAAAACTATCTATGGATTTATGTTTGTAAAATTATCAAATTTGAGCCCGATATTATTATTTATTATAACTAAGTCCCTGTGTCAGGATAGTAGTTATCTTTTTACCGGTGTGACCCACTAAAGAATGCGCAAGAGGAAAGTTGATCATCTTCCGATTCTATGTATCTAGTGCTAATTATGTCAATTTCCTTAAAATTGACAAAGTAAAAATCCAGATACGAGTAGTCCTGACAATCACTTCAGGCCAAACCCTTGTAGCAGTCCATAATTTAGATGGATTTGGGTTTTTTTGGTTTCCATGAATTCATGAACTTAGGGAGACATTAAAAAGCTCTTTTCAAAAATTTAAGCGTGTCGGCAATCACTAAACTTTCACTCCAACTATAATTAGAACATTGACTTCAATTAGCAGCAATTGGGTCACTTAGCTTTAAGTTAAGCTCAATTGAAATATTTTGATATGGACGTTAATACTAACGTCGGCACACTTGGCAATCCATGTGAACTTGGATTAATTATATAGACCGTCACCAACTTTTACCTCAACTGTAATTAGATTATTAAACTTCATTATGTCTCAATTTATTAAACCACTCGCATACCGAAAACCTAAAGCTCCAAGCATTGTTTTTTGTTAGGTTTTAAAGTTGTTGGCAATCTTTTTATAAAACTATTGTTGTAAATAGCTTTTAAAAGTCAAAATGTCAAATGGTTAGTTAGAAGTCTTAGGGTTCGAGTATCAAACGAGAAGGAAAAAGTCGTCGCAATTTCTTCATGCAATTTCGAGACACCGTTGCTCGCATGTCGCTGAGCTATTGCTCGAGCTACATTGTATTCAGAGGAAAGCTAATTCGCGTTTTTCAATCCATACTGCTCAAAACCTCTTCACTATATATATGGACGCCACACCATTCGAAAATACATGTTGAATATTGAGAGAAACAAGTGTTTATATCTTCCATATCATTCCTAGACTTCAACCTTCATATTGATTTGATCATTGCTTTGAAAATCATTATCCTTTCATAAATCAAACATCAAAATACATATTTCCACAATATTTGTCAGTGTTATGAAGATCAAGGAAGGTGACCAGAGTTTCTGGTTGTTGGAGAACATTGAGTTCTCTTTAATCCATAGAAAATAGGCGAATTCGGAGGGTCGAAAGTTGGTGTAGGAGCACGCAATTCAGGAGGGTTCTGATAATTACAGTCAGGAGGTCAGAAGGTAGTAAAGTTAGTCGAGTCGACGATACTTTAAGTTGATTCGCTTATAGTTGATTGTTATTGACTTGGGCCCGTAGTTTTTACTCAGTTACGGGTTTTTTCCGTAATCAATTTTCTAATGTTATTTTCAATAATTTATTAACTGCGGTAATTCAATATAGGATAGTTGTGCATGTGAATTCATTTGGATTAATTAATAAATGTGACTTGTTGCAATTATTAATTGATAAATTTAAATTCAACATAAACACCTATTCACCCCCCCCTCTAGGTGTAAGTTGGGTCGAACTTTGTTATTTTATTTTTTCATCACGGAAAAAAACATTGACCTAGTTGTTTGTCAATTGAGTTTAGTAACCTACTTCGTTGATGTAAAAGTTTTGCGATCGACAAAACAATTAATCAAAATTCATGCAGATTGTCACGGGTGCAGATGTTAGTTTTGACAGCCATCTCAGCAAAATTGAAGTTTAGTGATTCGATTACTGTCAATTAAAGTTTAGTGATCTCGGGTGAAAGATCCTTTTAGGTAGTTTAAACCAATTTTAAGAAAAGTTTCAAGAGATAAATCTCAAATAAAGGATAAGCCTGCCTAATTTTCTGTTTTCTGTTCACATCATAGGAAGTATAAAGCCCCAAAACACTGGCTGCTCCATTCTATCTAGTGGTTGAGAACACACACTACTCCTTTTCACTGTTACCTAATGGAATTTCCTATAATGTGACTCGTATGATCGTGTAGTGATGAAAATAAGCTCATTTTTAATTTTTTTTTTCTTCAAATCTATTTTTAATAACACATTTGATGAGATTCACAATTTTTATGAACTTTTAGATCATATAGTTAATCGATTTTTATTAAAACTTACTAAAAATCATACCGGGATTAAAAATTTTGGTGTGCTACTTTCCAGGAATTTTCACCCTAACTAAATATGGTAAAAAGTCAGATTTTTGAGTTGTAAAATATATTTCGAGGATATGCATTAATGCCAATTTGAAAGAAATCAAACCTGCGTTAATTTAAGCAATCACACGAAGCTTCACTGCATCTTCACGAAGATTCCACCTTTCTTTTTTTCTTTTTTCCGTTTTTTTTTTTTCCTTTTTTGAACAGATTTTATTTGCAGATTATTTCTGTTTTTCTATATAAACCTCTAAAACAGGCACTGTTTTATTCACAATCGAGTTTAATTCTCCAATGGCAGCAAGAATTGCAAAGTCCCTCAAGCTCCGATGTGTTTCAAAACCCAAAACTCCAAGCCCTCCTTCCATACCTCAATCACCAACCACCGCCCACGGTGGAAGTGGTGGTTCAGGCCGTTTTTCCGCCATGCAAACACCAAAAACCACCGCCAAAGAAGATGAAACCAGACAAGTTTTCTCTTACTTCGACAATGACAACGATGGCAGGATTTCCGTGGATGAACTGATGGCTTATTTCACGTCCATTGGTGAATCCATAACACACGACGAGGCTCAGAAAATCGTACAAGAATTCGACAAAAATGGCGACAATTTGTTGGAGTTTGAAGAGTTTGTGGGATTAATGGAAAATGATGATAATGTTCTTAGGAAGGCTTTCGAGATGTTCGAGGTTGAAAAGGGTTCCGGGTGCATCACGGCGGAGGGGCTGCGCCAGGTTTTTCGCCGCCTTGGAAACGCCAAATCGTATCAAGAATGCGAGGCTATGATTAGAGTTTTTGATCTTGATGGCAATGGAGTGCTGGATTTTTACGAATTTCATAAGATGATGGCTAATTAGCTTAATTTTCTACGCCTTGATGCAGGTTTTTTTCCCTTTTAATGAAACATTTAATGAATTCTTTAGCAAATTCCATTCAAATTCGAAATAGAACTGCAATTTCCTAAGTTGTAATATATTTTTTTTCCATTTAGTTTTCGGAAAAAGGCCTAAGAGAGAGTTTAACTTGTTCTTAATTAGTCATTAGCTTTCTTGATAAATAATACTATCACAGTAAAAACGAATCAAATCATTGAAAAAGATTACCAAAATAAATTTGAAAAATTCATTGAGATGCATGGCAATCTTTGAAAATTTGTCCAAACACAATCAGAAAGTACAGAATTTAATAAATTCCCATATTCTCTATTTCCCATAATCCACGGAACAAAATACAAAATATTCCTCAAATCCTCGAGAAAAAAAGGAACGAAAAGATTGACGTGTTGTATATAAATGAAAATTCATTACGTTTATGAGAAATTACTTAAGACGTCGTGTACTAACTACTAAGGGTTCATTTATTACACCATTTAATACATGTAGGAATAATTTTTATCGTACACGGTATTTGGGATTGACAATACTTGTCTAATATTTACCCATTAAATTAACCCTCCATTAAATTTGTAATTCTAATTTAAATTTTCTGTCATTCCCCTCGTTCAATGAAAACCAGCATTGAATGAGTACAAAACAGTGAGTCAAAACTAGCATTGAATGAGTACAAAATAAATCAGTGGGTTCAGCTTTGAGCATAAAGTTACAAGGTTTGGTCTTATTGTTACAAGATTCCGTTGGACTATTCGGAAAAAAATGCTTCGAAAATCAACAAGATTTTGACTAATTCTCCTTCCAGAAGTCGAGCAATTACTGAATTTTTGGTTCAAGAAAATCACTGCAGGTGACTGACTGGTTCAAATACTCTTAAGATTCAGCCTGCAAATAATTAAGCTATTGAGAAGACTCGGTCGGTCACGGGGATTTATGATTATCACGTTGTCTTGGTCCACTATAAAAGTATTATCTTCAATTGGTAAACAGTAAATAGAAAATGGCGTTTAGCTGGAAGATTTTCTAAAATACTCGTGTGAATAATATTGTGAGTCGTGTCTTCAACTCTTCATACGAGTCTGCACGTTGCTAATGAGATTCAAACAAATTCCCAGTTCTATTCATGCCAATCTTTATCCCAAATGGATGGCTACCTTTCTAGTTTCCACGGAGGGAAATTCGTAAGGGTTGTCTAGTAAGCATTGGAAGCGATTCGCTTTTCGTTCTGTGGATGGGATTTCGTCGAAATAAAGCCTTTTTACACCTTATTAGTGAGAAGATGTTACTTGTAGTATTGTCAAACTAACTAGTCCACAACTAAAACTGTGGAGTAAGGCATGAAAAACTTTCCGATAGAAGGAAAATACTACTAAAAAAAAATTGGCACCTTAAAAATTTATGACAACATCCGTGGATTTCTTTTCAATTCTTTTGACATTTTAGGTCTTCGAATTTCATTTTCTGTACACATTGATATAATTGATCAAGTTTTCCTTAATTAGTCGTCGACAGTGCTACATTAGGTCAAACTGCAAGAGATACAAGTATTTGAAGAAAACAATAAAGCTATCTAATTTATCAAAAACTCTATTTTGTCCATGTTTGATGCACATTTTTAAGGAAATAATGCATTTTAAAAGTGACGTGATGGAAAATATGTGGTTAAAAAAGAAGAAAAATGTTTGGATTTGCATGTAATATTATTTTACTGAAGATTTTGTGATTGAAAATGAATATTGAAAAAATGAATTTTTTTTAGGACGTGGATCAAACATCTTAAGCAAAACTAATATTGAACTAACCACACGTTAATAATATAAATAAAATGATGAAGAAAGGAAATAAAATAGAGAAAATGAATCCACATTTATTTAAAATAATTAAGGTTTGATTACACAACATCGAAAAAATCGAAAATGCGGGAATAGAAGATTTTAAGTGTTGTTTTAAACTAAAGAAATAAGTGGTCTACTCATTTGAAGCCCTTATGGCTTTGTGGTGCAATTTTTGACCTTGATCACCCTTGGTAGGTGAAACGGTCATATTTATTCATGTACATATAACTTGCTTGACGGAGTTATGGGAAAATGAAAAACCATGCAAATAGAAGTAAAGGTTGAGGAGGGTGCATAAATTTAGGTTCTAAAGTTAAGGACTAATTGTGCAATTTTTTCAAAGAAAGAAAAAGTTCAGAGTAATGCTATTTGCGGTCGCTCAATATGACAGTCGTCCTACGTAGCATACACATATCGATAGTTATTGATGCATTAGTCAATAAGAAACTAAGCCACAAGACACGACATTTACCACTAAGCCACAAAGCTAAATTGTTAATATTTCATATTTGTTTTTGTGGGTGTTTGGGGGATTAAAATTAGATTTTTAGTAGATTGTGATATAAGTTTTTGAAATATGTGGTTGAAAAGTCGTATGACCTATGAAAGATGTGATTAATATTGATTGTTTGACTTTGACTTAAATTAAAATTTGATTTTAATCAATACCAAACATGGGCTAAATGTAGAATGTCAACACTTTAAAAATGTTCGCAATAAATAAAGGTGGCAACATTTATATATATAGCCCATGTTTGGTAAGATACTCAAAGTAGTCGTCCTACGTAGCATACACATATCGATAGTTATTGATGCATTAGTCAATAAGAAACTAAGCCACAAGACACGACATTTACCACTAAGCCACAAAGCTAAATTGTTAATATTTCATATTTGTTTTTGTGGGTATTTGGGGGATTAAAATTAGATTTTTAGTAGATTGTGATATAAGTTTTTGAAATATGTGGTTGAAAAGCCGTATGACTCATGAAAGATGTGATTAATATTGATTGTTTGACTTTGACTTAAATTAAAATTTGATTTTAATCAATACCAAACATGGGCTAAATGTAGAATGTCAACACTTTAAAAATGTTCGCAATAAATAAAGGTGGCAACATTTATATATATAGCCCATGTTTGGTAAGATACTCAAAG
>CAIGRP010079519.1:0-11554 GCA_903798385.1 Fraxinus cuspidata | reverse complement strand
ATACATTTCTCTCTGATTTTCACTAAATCACATGATAGTAAGGAATCCACAATTTGGATGGTTACCCAATGGATACTTTTGTCAATGATGTTACCAATGGAGCTGGCTGACTGAGGGATGAAATGAACTTTTTTCCAGGTTCTGTTGATTACATTTATAGGTGATGAGTCTATAAGAGACCAATTTCTAATTTCTAATATTTTATGATGGTTAAGATATGTCAAAACAGATATGCAAATTGTTTTTGTTCTTTCTGAAGACAAATTACTCGGCACAAAACTTACTTGACCATGTTTGGTATGCAGTAGAGGACACCACTGCACATGACTACAGAACAATTTTTTCTTTCTAAATCTTGTACAGTGCTGTCCAATCAAGTTTATCAAATGTGTCAACAATGTTTATGTACAGCCTTCATGTATTTAGTTGCAGTATGTTACAGGTGAACTATAACGCAAGCGGTTGGGTTGCACATCAAGTGNTGACTACAGAACAATTTTTTCTTTCTAAATCTTGTACAGTGCTGTCCAATCAAGTTTATCAAATGTGTCAACAATGTTTATGTACAGCCTTCATGTATTTAGTTGCAGTATGTTACAGGTGAACTATAACGCAAGCGGTTGGGTTGCACATCAAGTGTCTGATTTATGGGCAAAAACTTCTCCGGATCGTGGTCAGGCCGTATGGGCTTTATGGCAGATGGGTGGAGCATGGCTCTGTACACATTTATGGGAGCATTACACCTATACAATGGACAAGGTAAGAATACGTCAGTGTTTATAATATCTGCTCATCCATGGTCAAAAACATTGTTTAATCTTGATTAATGAACTCTTTCATATACAAAAATCAACATGTACTATCAAAAATTAATGGAAAATGTATTGGAAATTTTAAGATGTGGTGGCATGGAATTGATTGAATTTTTGGCTAGATATTTGATCACTTTTATGAAATTATACAATCAGGTATATCTTTTCTTCCTTGCAAGGTGGAAGAAAAGTATCTTAATATTTACTCTTAAACTGGTTTCTAATTCGACTAAGCCAAGTTGGGATTGACTGAATCTGTTGGAGCCAAGAGATGATCCTAAAATTATACTTAAAATCATTTTGTCTTTGTGGATGGTGTTACTTTGTATTCAGTCTTTATTGTACAACTCAACTATCCTATTAAATACCATGCCTTCTAATGGAACAATTTGTCTTCTCGTCTGTAATTCATAAACATTATACTCGAATTCAAATAGACTTGTTGATACCTTCTTTACATAAGCGTACTGTTGTGTGAACTAAGAAAGTATCCTAAGCATGCTGCAAATATGTAAACTGTTGATTTGACTTCTGGTATTTTTATACACAAGTAGGATTTTCTAAAAAATAAAGCATATTCCTTGATGGAAAGCTGTGCTTCTTTTCTGTTGGACTGGTTGATTGAAGGCCATGGAGGATTTCTTGAAACAAATCCCTCAACCTCCCCCGAGCATACTTTTATTGCTCCTGATGGTAAGCCTGCGAGTGTGAGCTACTCATCAACTATGGACATGGCAATCATTAATGGAGTTTTCTCTTCCATTGTTTCTGCTGCGGAGGTAGATCTATCCCCTGAATTAATGAATTTTATTTTCTTTTATTCATCTTACTTTGTTGAGTGTTAATTTAATGTTGAATTGAAATATAGGTTTTGGGGAAAAAGGAAGATGCTCTGATTGCAAGAGTTTGCAAAGCTCAACCACGTCTTTATCCAACCAAAATAGCGAGGGATGGTTCCATCATGGAGTGGGTGAGTTAAGAACTTCAAATCAATTCATAGTTCTTCTTCTTTTTCTCTTAGCTCGAATGCTTTCGAGAGGGTTACAATGAGAAATTATATACTCCTCGTCCTCTTTGTCGTGACAGGTGCAAGACTTTGAGGATCCTGAGGTGCATCATAGGCATGTATCGCACCTATTTGGCCTATTCCCGGGGCACTCAATTACTCTCGAAAAAACTCCCGATCTATGTAAAGCAGCAGACTATACCCTATATAAAAGAGGTCCGTATTTTAAATGAGCTTGAAGTTACATATTCGTGTATGCAATTCCCCCACCGGTCATCTCATTTATTACAATTTCGTTTTTCTTATTTAGAGCTGGGTACTATTCTCAGCTTTCCTTAGCAAAGATGTTAGATTTCTTGCGAATTTTGATGTCTTGAATGAAACAGGAGAAGACGGTCCAGGGTGGTCGACTGTGTGGAAAGCTGCTCTGTGGGCACGTCTTCATGATAGCAATCATGCATATCAGATGATCAAGCATCTGTTTGATTTGGTGGATCCTGATCGTGAAAGTGACTATGAAGGAGGACTTTACAGTAACCTATTTACTGCCCATCCCCCGTTCCAGATTGATGCGAACTTTGGGTAAGCATCACCTGTCTCTAAGGATATTAAACTTCAACGAAGTCCAGGGACAGTCTGCATTTAATACATCCTGATATGCTAATTTTGCAATTTATGGTGCCAGATTTTCCGCAGCAGTTGCAGAAATGCTAGTTCAGAGCACGGTGAAAGACTTGTACTTGCTCCCTTCTCTTCCGCGGGATAAATGGGCAAATGGTTGCGTTAAAGGCTTGAAAGCACGGGGCGGTGTTACAGTTAGCATTTGCTGGAGTGAAGGAGAACTTGATGAATTTGGGCTGTGGTCAGAAAATCAAATTACTGTTAAGAGTTTACATTATGGAGGAATTACTGCAACAGTAAAAATATCATCTGCCATAGTTTACACTTTCGATAAGCAGTTAAAATGTGTCAAGACTCAGTCTCTGTATTGATTGCAATTTCTTCATAAAATAGAGACAAATAAAGTTACATTGTTACTTTTTACCACGTTTCTTCAATTAATGTGAATGTATTGAAGAATGACCATCGACATGTAAAAGGATTATTTACGTTCCCTTGTTAATAAGGAAGTATATTTTATAGGGACTTACATGATTATACAATTCTATTGATAAATGACAATGAACTCTCGACAGATGGACGGGGCTCGAACCCGAAGCTTCAGCCATTTTAATCAACTAAATTACAATTCCAGGGAAATAATCTGTTTTCAAAATCTTCCTATGAGGTATCATGGAGAAAATTTCACGCATAGTTCCATCAATGGATTGTTGAATGTACTAGACTACTAGTACAAATATCCATTTTCAATTTTAAAAAATTATAGGCCTTGAAGTTTAATTTGACAACCATTAAATGGATAAAAAAAAAATCAGGTGGCAAATGGACCGGCGAGCGGCTCGGCCGCTTGGCTCGTGGGCGGACGAGCCCAAGCAAGAGCCAAGCAGGCTGGCTCGCGGCGAGCCAAGCAGGCTGGCTCGCGGCGAGCCGAGCCCGCTCGGCACGTCAACTGGCGAGCGGCTCGTGAGCTCGTCCAAAACGGTGTGTTATATATATATATATTATTTTTTATAAAAAGGTTTAAAGAGACTAGCTCATAGCCAAAACTCGACTTGGCCCACGAGCCACGAGCTCGGCTCGTTACAAATGACCCACAAGCCGAGCTCGTGCATATACGGGCCGAGCCGGCTCGACTGGTCCATTACCACCTCTATTATAAGGAGAATTTGTAATTAAAAAGTAAGAAAAAAATTTAAGTTTACGTACAAAATATTTTATCATGTGATTGTGTATTTGAAAATAAATTTTAAAAAAAGAAAAATTGAAAATAATGATGGTCTAGTTGTACACAATTGATGTAGTACATTAAGTTTGACACTCCAAATGTCAAAATTCGTGCTATTAATTGTTTAAAAATAGTGTGAAGATCAATGTGTAAATTAATGCAATCTCATAAGAATATCAAATTCAATGTACACGTTTTGAGAAACTATTTTAGGAGTTGGGCAAATTGAAAATGACCCAAACATGGTCAACGTTGGACTTTGACCTCTTATAATTAATCCCCAAAGGCCAAACCCATTTTCACAGAACCCTATATTCTCCTGATTTGAGCGCTTTGCTTCCCGACGACACAAAACAACAGGAAAATGGCTTGGCGTGGTTCGCTTTCCAGATCTCTTATGTCCACCGCGAGGGCTTCTGCCTTCCGCTCTTCTCCGCCACTCGCCGCCGGCCGCATCCGTCCTCCCCCGTTTTCCGCCCCTCGCCGTTTCTCATTCTCCAATCCTAGGTCCCGAATCCCAATTTTGATTTCTTTTTTTCTAACTTAAGTATTGATGTGGGTTTGTTTATTTTCTCTGTTGAAATGAGGATTCAGAATCTTAGAAATGGAACTGGTTTTGTTCTGGTTTTCTAGCCCTCTTTCAGGTCTTTTGGGTTTTGAAGATTGGGTTCTGAAACCAAATTTTACAATTTCTTACAAATTATTCGATTTTCACTTATGTGCTTCTTTCTTCTATTCATTTTCTCTGCAATTTTTAAATAGTATTTTGAAGCCCAAATAATATTACATTTTTCTCTGCCTCTATTCCATCATTGAATCAATATTATTACGAGACATATATTTTTTTCCCTTTTGGCTTTCTGGGTTTGTCTAAATAGTTTCATATTGTGCGCTTCTTACAGACAGATGTTTTTATTTGTCAATGTAGGACCTTGAGGGAGCTGGGGTGCGTGCAGTCATTGCTACCTCTGCATAATATGGCTGGAGTTAGGCTGACATCGTACTTGGCAACCAATGTTCGAGCCTGCTGTGAGCTGTCCCACGGTACCTTCTGCCGTTCTTGTCAGGATCGCTAGTAGTTTCTTTGTGAGTCTTAAAACTGTTGTTACTAGGAATGTCCAGCCAACTAATGCCAATGAGGCAATGACGAAAAAAAAAAATTAAAATTTCATATTGTGTTCTTCCTGACGCACATTGATTTTATCACCGTCATTATTTGTGAAATATGTTGATGATTTGAGTCTGGCTATTTCTGATATATTGTTAATGAGTTGAGGGGTGAAATAATTGAATTATTTATGAGCTTGTAAAAATTTGTTGATAAGAAAGAGTTGGGATTATTGGGATTGATAGGGAGGACAGGGGAAGATGGGTGATGTCAGCAGCGCTTCCCAACACTCAAATGCAGGACCTGATGCCACATTGTAGGTTGTTTTTTTGTCCTTTTTTCTGCATGTTGATCTAGTATAATCTTTCTTCGAGTTCAGGATAAGATTCATTAACGCGAGAGCTGTTTCAGCACTGAATATATAATTTATAACTATTAGAATGTTGGACTATTTTATTTCATGGCATGGGGAACATTTATATTTTTTATGGTGTATATTTATATGAAAAGCAAAAATATTCTCACTCGTGTAAAGTGAATGATTTGTGATTGAGCCATATGTCTTTCTATATATTTTTGCTTGTCCATCTCAGTATATAGTTTAGTAACAATTCGATGAAAAGTTAAACAGATATGAAAAAAATTAAAAACATAAGGATTATTTCCTTATTTTCTCCTCCAGCTTGGGATATGGAGAAATCATGAGCCTGATATTGAAAGGTTTTAGTTTATTAATGTTTCTAAAAGATGGAAAAGGCAGAGTCTAGGCGTGAGAAAAGCCTCTGCTTATGGAAAAGGCATGAAGAAGGAAGCTAACCCTATTTTGACCACCTATAATGCGAGTTTAGGTGCCAAAAGACGCGAATAATGCTATAGCCTAAGTGCCTTTTTATTTTTTAAAGTTAAATAAACTAATTAAAGAAAAGGAATTATTATTAATAATCTTAGAATAATTAAAATAATATTAAAAATAGGGAACCGCCTAGGCTACTTGAGGCTTGACAACCTTGGGTTTTACAATTCAAGTCTAATGCAGAAGTTGTACACTTTGTTTATTTGACCTGAAATTTGTTCTGTGCTTTTTGTACCTTTGTTTCCTATGTTTTCATAATCTTTAATTTAACATTTCTAATGCGTGAACATGCTTTTTCCAAAAATATTGCTACGAGTTTAAATTTTATCAGCTTTCTTGCCTCTCAAGTGCACTCCAACAATTCTCTTTATTTTGCCCTTTTAAAATAACATTTAGCCCCTGTTTGGTAGGGATTAAAATCAGATTTTTAGTAAATTTTGATAAAAGTTGATGAAACGTGTGATTGAAAAGTTGTGGGTCCATGAAATGTGTAGTTAAAATTAATTGTTGAGTTTGACTTGGATTAACATATGAATTTTAAGCTCTACCAAAAAAGGGCTTATTATTTTTCCCTCATCTTTTATTGAACTTATTCTTTTTAGATGTCAATATGGCCAATCAATTCATATATGGTTTGAATAATTTGAGAAGTAGAGTATTGAAATATGTAACTTATTAAATGCAATTATTATAGAGTAAGAATTGAGGATCTCTTAGATCTTAGTTTTATGCATTGGCTCTTTAGAATAAAGAGCATCCTGAATATAGAGATCTCTTGGTAATGCTCTTAAATTTAAAATTTGTGAGGTATATTATTTGGTAGTATGTACAACAGTAAAAAGATATTGATCCCTGATTTTACTCGACTCTGCTTTCTTGTGAATAAATTTGTAAATTTATGTGAAGTTCATCAATGTATTTTATTAACATGTATCTAATTAAAGTTATATGTATATTAGAGGCTACTTGAAATCATTTTGCTTATTTAGATTTTTGAAACTGGTGATTGAATAATTGGATTTTGCTTTTATTTGGTGAGTGTGTGCATAACGTGACTTTGCCACTGTAGTACAATGTTGCGAGTGGCTTATTTTTCAGCTTGAGATTGATGAAGGCAATAGCTGACGAATGCAAGGGGTTTTGCACAATTTATCCTCTCTGGTTTAGGATGAGGATCAGAATAATTTACGATTGCTACAATTAAAACAGCTCTATACCAAAAACTCAAATTATTTGGGAGGGAAAAAAAAGCCTTATTGAATTCTGCTTTAGATACTCATCTTTAAGCTGCCAACCGCTGTGAATTGTCTGAAAAGCTGATGAAATGAATTGTATTGTGTCTATTTATGTCTATAACGTGCATGCATATAGGAATTTCCATACAGATGTGGTTAAATAGCTTGCACCAAAACACAATGCTCTTGTATCTTATCTGATACAAATTTTATAAATATCTTATTCTATATATCTTATAGTTGACTGATAAAGAAGGACTCAACTTTCCATCCAAAATTGAGATTTTGATTTTTTTTTTTTTTTTTTGTACAGGGTTAAAGGATTAGTCACGTATGTGTGTGTGTGTCTAAAGAGTGCTGTGTTCACATAGATATTTTACCTTGTTAAGGGTGTCCTTGTTTCTTAAGTTTCAAGGGACCCTATTTTACTATCTTTTTTTATCTACACCGCACAGTCTTTGTCAACATTTGGTTCTTCTGGGGATTTCAGTTGCTTTGAGTGTGCATGTTGGGCTCAAGAAACTTGTATGGTACTATTTCAAATTTTCAACTAATTGTCAAAATGCCAAGCATATTTTAATTACTTATTTCACCTTTTAATTATGCGGTTTACACTGTTTTCCATATTTGTCATCCATGCCATAAAGTATTCTTTTGCTAATACAAATCATGCAAATTTATGTTGTGGCAGGTACTTGAAAATATAGATGGACAAGTACACCAGGTGCTCAAATATCTGAGGTCTCTGCATGTAGGTCTATTCGACGGGAACATCCTGTTTGGGCAGGAAAAAATAATAGTAGTCGTGCATAGTTATGTTTTTCGTAGACAATAATTGAAATCGTTTTTATATTTGAGGAATTTGTGGGTAGCTACCTTTCATATTTAATGTCTACGTGGAGTTTGATTTGTGTTGATCTTATTAGTTGTTGGAGTTCATGGATTTCTGCAGCATTCAAATGTTGTTTGCTGCCAGACACTTGGACCTCTTTTTCATTAGAATTGTGCAACTGAGGATTCAATTAAATTTGGTTATTCAGCACTGCCCAAAGCCCCTTGAAACTTTTGTTGTCTGTAAGAGCTGTCATTAGGGTATAAAACTTCTGAAACTCTCATTGCCAAGCCCAAAAAGAGGCATTTGCTAGGAAAATTAACACGTAGGTCTTGTCTCGGGGCAATTCTTAAGCCGAAGACGAATATGCTCATTCGTCTTGCAGAGAAAGATTTAACCTAGTGGAGGACTTTAAAGCTTTAATCACCAAGAAACTTTCTCATGTGCTAGCTGTGGATGATCATACAAGGGTCTAATGAAAGGTACCTGATGATGGATACACTGTTGTATTGTAGTTTTATGATGGCGAACAAGAATCTTGTTCTCGTTGGACCATGGTCCTTTACTGCTTTAAGTCTAAACTCAGTTCGGGAAAAGTTCGCTAGTTCAAAAGGTGTACAGGTGGTGAGAACTATTCGATGTGGGTCCTTTCGGGTATAACTACGATTCTATTATCAGCTTATCTGAAGGCAAATTTGTAGTCCTTTCAAATTTAACTACCCCACCCTACTTTTTAATCACACAGAACAATTATTTCATATGGGAGAGGAAATTGACTAAGGCAGAGGCAATCAGCAATATATTTAAAGTTTTGAGGTTGCCTTCAACAGGCATGGTATCCTATGCTTATAATAGACATCAACTATACAAGAATCCAATACAAAATGTCTACTTATTAAGGCACATAAATCAGCCACCATACTAATTTGAGAATAATAACATGCCCTCTGGCGTGCTTGTCGGACACAATTGTGATGTGTTTGATGAACAGTATTAAACGGTGCAAGTCAAAAAATAAAGACTTCTTATGGCAGCGAACAGGCTTCAATACTAAAGAACAGCTAAATAGCAATCTTCAGTCCAAAAAGGCTCGATTAGACGAGTAACAAGTTCTACTCCAGCTCTAAAAAAATCTCCATGACAAGGAGAGATCAATTCTTATAACGCATTTTAATGCGGGAACATGCTTGAAATGGTAGTGGACATGTGTTATTAGAAAACAACCCAAAAGCGCTTTCATAAGATGTCTATCGAAGTGAGATCCAAACGGAGTGGGTTTGAAGTGGATTTTCAGTTCTGATTTTAAGTGATATAGGTTTGCACCTCACCTATCAGCTATAGCTTTTGAACAAAGTGGTTGCATCTCACTACACTATTTCGACTCGAGAGTTGTTTAAATACAATGATTCTGTCACATACACTACTAAAAGTTATGTCGGAGATCAACAACCATAATAAAATTCTAAAAAGTGAAGATTAACGACGAATTTCTTTATTTATCTCTAAATTCTATCCATGCATCTAGTTCCGCCTACCAAACAAACCGCCTCATGTGAAATCACCTAGGAATAAAGTGGATCTCTTTTGTTGGGGTGATAAAGATAATTGTGGGCAACTTGACTACTCTTCTTATCTTTGCTTATAATATGAGTAGACTCGGATCAAGTACAGAACCTTTAATGCACTTCCACTGTACCCAGAAAATGCCCACTACATGCCGAAAGACTGCAAAAGAAGCCCCAACATGAAGACGCCCATGTAGATACTGATGTTCCCAGAAAAACAAAGGAAAACTGGTCACCATACCCCCCAAATCTTCTTCTATTTCCTACTTTTTTATCGCCATTATTGCCAAGTCTGTAGACCCCACCACTTAAGAATAATATTACACAACTAAAATGATATAATTCTGCCGCCATTCCCGGCAACATCTATATTCTGCATCAAAGCTTATCAATCACTCACGTTGTTATTTTAGTGTAGATTAGGGCAAAACTCTTTCTTGGTGGAGTCCATCCTCTTTGTATTCATACCTACCTCATATAAAGCAAAAA
The DNA here is from genome assembly GCA_903798385.1 of Fraxinus cuspidata. Classification (NCBI taxonomy): domain Eukaryota; kingdom Viridiplantae; phylum Streptophyta; class Magnoliopsida; order Lamiales; family Oleaceae; genus Fraxinus; species Fraxinus cuspidata. The sequence goes on along the minus strand of CAIGRP010079519.1, from coordinate 1,808 downwards.
TAGAGAAAAGATAAACCATAAAAGTAGAAATGTTAGATCAAGAATAAGAGCATATATTCATTCATGAATACGTGAAGGAAATAGAAGAACAAAGATAACTAACCAAAATTATTTGTCATAAAAGAGAATATCAAACATAACCTAAAATAGCTGTGTCATGGCAGGCAATCCAAGCAAGTTGTAAGAGAGAAAATGGGATTTGTCGTAGGATTATCGACATTGTTTACTTTTAACTAATCCAGTAAAAAAGCCTTTAAAGTTGATGTTGTTTCAAAGAGATATAAAGAGGACAATGAGAAGTGGGGAATCTAAAGCTTGACAAAGGCAAAAATGAAAGATGACATAAGCTTTTCTTTTGAAACAACTAAGCATTACTTGGTGGGGACAGCGAACTAACATATGATAAGTTCAAGATGTCCAATATCACTTCCTCGTGTCGATCTCAATTTATTCCATCCCTTTCATGTGGAACCATTTTAAGAGTCAAGAAAGAAGGATTCAATATAGTCTCTTCATCTATTCACTGTACTTCTACCTCTAAGAATCAAGAAAAGAAAGCTCATCAGGCAAAAGAAATCTGCAGCTAGCACAAAAAGATGGAAACTGAAAAAAATAGCGATCGAGGAGAATGGTTGAATTTGAGCCTGGGAAGGGATCCATCTCAAACGTTAAAAGACTCGGAGTCACAATCAAGACCTGCTTCTACGAAGGTTTTCTCATGTAACTTCTGCTTGAGGAAGTTCTACAGCTCACAAGCATTGGGGGGTCATCAAAATGCTCACAAAAGAGAAAGAGGTGCAGTAAGAAATTACCAGTGGCACAGGATGGCAATGATGGCCCTACCTATTCATACTTCCATGATCAGATCACTTGGCGTTCAACCTCACTCACTTGTGCACAAGCCAGGCATGGCTCAACCGCTTGGAGGAAGATTAAGTGAGGCTAGTACTGAATTTGGAATACAACATCTGCCCAACCACCTGGAGGAAGCAGTAGATTTGCTGTGGCCTGGAAGTTTTCATTTGGATTCAAACCAACCAGAGCAGAAGTCACCGAGTCCAAACAAGCTTGACCTGAATCTCAAACTGTAATTATCCTATTCGTATTATCCCGATTGGAATTATTCATTATAAGTCACTATTTAAAGGGTTTGAGCATAACTAGGTACAGCAATCCAAGAGATGTGCGTTATCATAAAGCAGGACTAGTGCCGGAATTTCCTCCTCTTGTCTGAAAGAGATTTACTTTTCTTGGCTTATGATGTAGTGCCTAAAGCCTAAATTTACTTGCTTTTTATATGATTCTAAGCACGTGAATAACACCTGAAAACTTTTTTCGATCATGTTTATGCTTATTATAGAAATGAAAAAAGAAAAGGCGTTTACCAAAAAATGTTAACCTGAATACATCTTTCAGTTCTCTTCTTTGCGTCTCCATTCCACTCATACATAGGAGCTAGACTGAACTATTTCAAGTAATAAGGCAGGTTACTAAATGATTCATGATACTAACTTCATTCATCTGTTTAGAAATATCTTCAATTGTAAAGAGTCTATTTGAGCCCCATTTTTAGGGATGACAACGGTTCGGTTCGGGGTCGGTTTGGCCAAAACCATAACCGCACCACCAAATTTTTTGTCACACCATAACCACGTAAGTCGGTTCGGTTCGGCTCGGTTCGTATCTCGGTTCGATTCGGTTAATAACCACGAAAATAAATTATTTTTTATAAGTTCAAACTCCAACCGTCAAATTGAAAAAAAAAAAATTATGAAGAAAAGTTAACAAAAACAAAAATACAATACTAA
>CAIGRP010079508.1:0-11353 GCA_903798385.1 Fraxinus cuspidata | reverse complement strand
TAAAAAAAAGGCATGACTAAAAGAATAAAAATCATTTGTTTTTGAATGTGGCCACAATCAACTTCTAAAATATTAAAACACTATCCCGTTTAATTTTTAAACCCAAGTACAAAAAATACCACAAAGAGAATAATGAAGCATATGAAAACAGTAAAATAAGAAGAGCAGAAGAAAAGGGCAAAAGTTAGACTGAAGGAGAATCACATTTGAAAATTTAAGTCTAATCTTCCACGATAGATTTATTGCTATTCTTGTTGTACTTCCTCTCATACCTCTGTTTCCTCAAAAACTTCGGGTCCATATGCTTAGAATTCCACACAAAAATAAGAAATTATTTTCATAAATCCAGACATATATAGGAAATCGGCGGAATGAAAAAGAACCCCCTTTGTGAAGGTGTGAGGGTGGGATCTGGGCTTCTTGATGTCGTTCTTGTGGACCTTGTGAGATTGGTTAGAATTGACACACAAGAGGAATAGGGTTGAAGGAAGTGGAAGATAGATATGAAATTTTGAGGATTAAATCTCAAAAAAAAAAAAAAAAGATGTTGACGATAGGAAATTGCAACACGTGTCCAACATGAATAATGCCCAAAGTTAGCCTCTTTTATATAGGGATAGTGGAAAAGTACTAGAGTTTAGACAATTCGGAAACTCATAATATTGTAGAGTCAAGTCGGTACTTCATACTAAACATACTGTTTTAAGCATAGTGTTGCTTGTATTTTCTGTATAGCTCTTCAGTTTTAAACACACACATATTATTGCAACTAGGGATATGATCAATATAATATTTGCCCTTCTCCAATCTACCTTGAGATTAGCCTGCAATCTTGCTTAGCCAGAATCACGGGAATAGCATAATTGTGTTTTCTCATTGCTCCCCATTGCAAACAATCCATATCAACTGTTGTGTTTATTGGACTAATCCAATATGTTGGGATCACAAATGTGTAGCCACATTCTATTGGTAGTTTATAGCATCCAGGCCATAAAAGAGTAAAGAGATAGAGAATTGAAAAAGGATAAAAAAAAAAAGAAAAAGATAATACACTTGGTTAAAGATTAGTCATTGTTACACTTCGATATATCTATATCATGTGTTGCACGGATACTTCAATTAAAATGATGTATTCGTATTTGATACATTTCATGTCATGTCGCGTTGGATTAACACTTCTCAAACACTTTACTATAATCATTTTTCTTTGTTGTTACTAATGATATATAGTTTTAATTCAAAATTATTATGATACAGCAAATATGTACTTTTATTTAAAAGATTTCATCAAACATTAATAATAAGTAAAAAAAATCTAAAGTTGTAATATATAAATGAAGAATTTGTAAGAATTTAATCAACGTGTTGGTGAGGTGTTGATACTTATTTAAAAAAAAAAGTGTATTGGCATATTTGACAGAGGTACATCATAGCCTACATTCTACAATGGTTAAAGACTTTGATGGCATAATTCACATACTATACTCTTTGATGGCATAATTCTCATACTATACAACAAATAAGTCATAATTTCACATGGACATTGTTAGATGAAGACTGGCATATAAATAAAATTTTCACCTCCTTAGTAATGATACTAGATTTAGGTCTCATCTTCATCTATTTATGAAAATTTTTCACGTTGGGCATATTATTAAAAAAATATAAACATACACGACAGGAGGTATTGAAATTAAGTGAATTTAATCAATAAATATCTCACATTTCAGGTGACTTGAAGTTTTAGACAAGTTAGTTCAACACTAATGTTCATACTAACCATAAACCATACTTCGAGGTTCAGAAATTTTTAAAACTAATGTTATATACTTTGCGAGAGGAAGTAGATCCTTCGTTTTATAATGAATGCAGATTTGGGAAATGGAATGAAAGTTGTTTGAGTTGAAACAATCCTATATATGTTTCATGCCTATTACTTAACTCAGTCCTATATTGTTGGCAAACTAGCAATTTTTATTTATGCTGTGATACCACTTGTTAGGAAACTAATAAAGATCTTATGACACAATATGAAGTAAATATTACGACACAAGAATTTTGATTGAGGAAAGGAGAATTCACTACAACACGGAGAAATAATACAAAAATATTATTTTTGCAATATTGTTTAACTTGTCTAATTTGGAAAGAAAAGCCAACTATATATAGGATACACGTCAAACTTTAACATTGATAAAAAAAAATTACTAAAGAAGCTGGAGAAAGAAAGATTGATTATAAAACTCGTGAATTTTTTTCCTGCAATGGAGTGATATGGCCACTAAAGAAATCTTGAGCCATACGATAACTATTATGAATTCAGCACACATGCTTGAAGAGCTAAGGCAACTTCTAATTCTATCCCACTTGGTAGAACTTCTAACTCTCTGTTGAAGCCACCCCGAGAAGTCATCCAGAAGATACTCTAAATAGGCCCGGCTTGAAGCAAGATGTCCAGAATCTAATGGTCACCAAATAGACGAAAACAAGCAAACATGCAAGCAATATTATGAGAAGAAGCATTGGGAGGTAGGAAATAAGCAGCCATGGAATCCTCCAAAACCCTCCAATGAATCTAGCAAGTGCCACCATGAATGATTACTGGCCATTGTAGAATTTTCACACGAATTATCAGGTTCTGTTGCAAGCCAGACCCAGCACCAATTATTGGAATTGAAAGAAGCACAGCAACAAAATTAATTGCACCATAATATTATTAATTAGTGCCATCTTGAGAATCAGTTTAATTTCTCTTAGGGTTTGTTGTTAAGATGAGAATAGGAAGTATAAATGGAGAGAGAGAAATTTGGATTACAAGTTTTGATATACTGCCCACTACTTGGGTTCCTTTACCTTGGATACATGAAAGGTACTAAAGCAATGAATAATGGTTTATATAAAGGTTGTTCTCTAAGTCCAAATTTTTAGTCACATTTTCAAGTTTGTCGGAACAACATTTGTAAAGAAAGAAAAAAGTGGAAGAAAGAAGAAATTCGTTGCAAGAATTAAAGATCATGCTCTGTTATCACACGATATTAAAAAATACAATACATTTTTCATTATATCTATCGTAGTCAAGGTAGGAGATTTCACGTATGTTATTCAATTTATGTTGTCTCCGTGGCGGTCTATTCAATAAAATCTTTGACATTTCACTATAATTATGAGTATCAAGCCAACACAATAATTTATTTCTTTAACTTTTTTTCACATTAACTGTCCTCAAATTTTAGTTTTTATAAGAATTATATCTATTAGTGGATAATTACATTGTTGTACGTGGATATGAGATCTTTTTTAAAAGTCATTTGTTTGGTTTATTAGCCCCATGCTCAAACCTTATATTTATAGTTAGTAGCCCACTTATCCTTTTACTCATTTATTTATCTATCTTCCAGAAAAAAATAAAATCCAAAATGAAATTCGAGGCTTCCTGTATTATCAAATGAGAAAATTACCTTAACCCCTTGCATTCTAAGTTTCTATTTCAAAAATCTGGTGTTCCAATTTCAAGAATTAGGTATAATTTTTTTTAGTGATGAGATAATAATTATTATTTTAAATATTTGCATACCATTTCTCTCTCTACAAGTACATCTATCCTCTCTATATCCATGGGGTCATTTGGGATGATTTTGCTAGCGGTGGGATATGATTTGGGATTAGTATAGTTAGAAATGCCGAGCCAATTGAATGATGATTCGATAATATTGATTACTTCGACTACATGCAGATATATACTTTACAAGGAAAATGATAGGAATGTTCTAGAGTGTACAGCTGTAGGTTGTTTCCTTGAATTATGGAATATGTTAGGAATCTATTTTACAACAGAAAGTTAATGGCAGCATTTGTGAAACAGAAAATGATTCAGCAATGATAGCAACATGTGATTGTTAGTTATGCTGATGTGGAGCTAACTCATGACACTCCCCTTCAAGCTGGACGGTACTGAAGAAAGTTCAAGCTTGTCTTTGAGGAAGAGGAACCTGGAGTGAGTGAGGCCTTTGGTCAATAGGTCTACAATTTGATTGAACAAAGGCACATACCTCACTTCCAATTCTTTGCCAAGAACTTTGTCTCTAATAAAGTGAATGTCCAATTCAATGTGCTTTGTTCTGGCATGATACACTGAATTGGCTGCTAAAGCACCTGCACTAATGTTGTCACACCACAAGACTAGGGTTGATACTTGTGGCATTTCAAGTTCTTTGAAAAGTGATTGAATACAGGCAATTTCTGAGACTACTGATGCAAGAGCTCTGTATTCTGACTCTATACTAGACCTGGTGACCACTTGTTTCTTTGATGACCAAGCTATTAGATTGTCTTCCAAGTGGATGCAATAGCCTGTTGTTGATCTCCTGTAGTCTGGACAGGATGCCCAGTCTGCATCTGAGTATCCAGTTAAGTTCAGTCTGCCTTCTCTTTGTATCCATAGTCCTTTATTCATTGTTCCTTTGAGATATCTAAGTACCCTCTTCAATGCCTGCCAATGTATGGATGTTGGTGTTTGAAAAAACTAACTCAGTTTATTAATAGCAAAGGTGATGTACTACGGCCTAGTGTGTGTGAGGTATTGCAAGCCTGCTGCACTTCTGTAAATTAATGGATTCTTTAATACTTCTCCGTCAGCCTGTGACATGGTTTTTCCAACCAGAATAGGAGTAGGACAAGGCTTCAGATTTTGTAGCTCAAATTTCTTAAGTAGCTCAGCAATGTATCTTGTTTGTGTTAGATGGAGATCGGAATTATGCCATAATACTTCAATTCCCAGAAAATGATGAAGTTCTCCCAAATCTTTCAGTGCAAATCTTTTGTTCAATTCATTTATAAATCCTTGCAAAAGCTCTGTGTCATTACTTGTTACAACAATGTCATCTACATAAATGAGTGCAAAGATTATCTACTTTCATTCTTGAAGAAGAATAGCAATGTGTCTGCTATTGATTGTTTGAAGTTCCAGCCTATTAGTGTTGTTTTCAGCTTATCATACCAGACTCTATGTGCCCACTTCAGTCCATAGAGTGCCTTTTCCAATTTACATACATGATCGAGCTTTGACTTATCGATGGGATCTCTGATTGATTCATATATACCATCTCTTCAAGTTCACCATTTAAGAAGGCGTTATTGATGTCAACTTGCCTAATTTTCATCCCTTTGGCACTGCCAGAGTAAGTATAATTCTCAGTGTTGATGCCTTAATAACTGGGCTGAAAGTTTCATAGAAATCAATTCCAGGCGCCTGATGGAAACCTTTGGCTACCAGCTTTGCCTTTAGCCTCTAAACTGTTCCATCTGTGTTCCTCCTCGTCATTACTTACCCTTTCATGTTGAATGTCACTCAAGCCAGGAGGTGAGTGTTGCATATTGGTTGCTTCCAGAGAAGCTGTATCATCAAGACTCGAAGTGGGATTGGAGTTGTTCAGTTGAGAGGGAAATTGGAAATAAGATACTACAATTTTAGGCACCACAGAATTTTGTTGATTTTGGAATGAGAATAAAGACTCTCAAAAGGAAAATCAAGCTCATTGAACACAACATGCCTTGAGATATAGATTCTTCTTGTTGAGCTCAAGCATTTGTATCCTTTATGAGATTCACTATACCCAAGGAAGTCACATTTAGTATAATGAAAACTAAACTTATGTTTCTGATATGGTCTTAGTAGGCATGGATAACATGCACACCCAAAAATCTTTAGTGATTTATAATCAGCTTCCTTTTTGTAAAGAACTTGGAAAGGGGATTGCATTTTGAGTGTAGGTCATTCTATTTTTGAGGTAAGTGGCAGTTTGGAAGGATTCCCACCAGTATTTTAAGGGCAATTTGGCTTGAGCTAATAGGCTAAGTGTAACAACTCACTTTTGCTACTCATATCAACCTTTTATATAAGTTATTCAATATATATAAAGTATTAGGGTAAGATTTGTTTACTATGACGACAACTTTTAAAGCAATCTAATGGTCCTGAACTGATACATTGATATCAAAAATGTTTTCAACTGATTCAAACCAAAAATAGTTGCAACCTTCCAATAAAAAATTATACCATAACTTGTTGGAGTACGTGTTCACTACCGAGCTCTTCTTTACAAAATTACAATAGCCAAAACCTTCTTCCTTTCAAAAAATCAAAAGTGGAGAAGGAAAATATCAAACTTTACTATCGGTCCCTACGGGGCTTTTAACAAAAAGGTAGTGATCTTTCATTTCCTTCTCGCATTCTTCATCTACTACATATAGCTGGCTACCTTTTACATATTTAAATAACATATATGTCAATAGAAATTACATTAAAATTGGTGGTCTAGTAGTGCACAGTGATTACAACAGTAAATTCCAGTATAAAAAGTCGTCATCATCAGTATTATAAGACCATACGTCCATCCAAACAGTCCAACGAAATTCCAGCCATCTCGCGTCACCACTCGGCTATCTTCAAAATATTCCACATAGCCTCTAGTCATGTTGACCTAAAAAGGAAGATGAATTGGAGAATGAGTTTATCAACAACTCGGGAATGAAATATGGTGCAAGTGTGTAACTGATGCATGGGATAAAATGAATAGTACTTTATCTTCATTTTCTTTTGGCCAGTACGAAGTCATTGTTGTATACTTGAGCTCAACTTAATAAAGTGGCACTAATATGATACTGGCCAATACTTAATTGCCTTCTCTCGGCTAGATTTCTCTCTTGCCACCAATGATTGTTGAACTTTAATGATGGTTCCTCAACTTCAACAGTCACTTAAGGTCAGGTTATCCATGTGACCTTGTATTCAACCAATAACCAATTTTCGTACTTATGAATGCTATGTCATACAATTATTTTAATAGGACTTCAACATCATAAATTTTTATACTTAATTTACTATGAAAATAAAAAGAATTAACATGATGTATTGCAAGTAAGCTTACCTTAACTTAGTTCCAGTTTACTGCAGAGTATTAAAGCACCTTACATCATAATAAGGCAAATAAACACATATTTCACTCACAATTTTTGACGAATTGATTCCAGCAACGTTCTCTGTTCTTGTTATTTTTAGCTTCTAATATCCTTAGGAAATGTATTAATGTTAGCACTTATATAGGACCATTAGTAAACTAAACCACATGTTTTAGGAAGCAGCTGGATCACCCCCTATGTGTTCATTTCCTACCTTTTAGATATAGCAAATATATATTTGTCTCTATGAAGTAGCTGCATCATTTCGTTGTGTCCACTACTTAATTAGGTACCTGGATCATTTCTTTGTGGTTTATTTATTTTTCTTTGGATTGTAATCCTAACTTATTCATTTATCTTAATTATCTATTCATAACTATATGTTATTATCCGTTGCTAAAATATGGTAATTTAGTCGCTCACACGATATTTGATATTCTAGTAATAATCTTGTTCTTCAATTGATGTATAAAATACGAGGACATTACAGTAAGGGATGTTTCTATAATATGCCTATGTTTTCTCTTTATTCTCTCATTTTGAGCTGATGTGTAAGGATATGGATGTCTAAATTCAACACCATGTGTTAGGAAGTGTTTGAAGGATCTATATGTCCCTGCCCAGTCAGCTTGCAGTGTTTTTATTTTGCTTGCGAACTTATTTTCTATGAGTTTCTTGAATTGAACGAACACATTTAGTGCCTCAGATTTTTGTCTGAGAGGGTATATCCAAGTGAATCTGCTGAAAACATCCAAGAAGGTTATGTAATATTTGAAACCTGAAGTTGATTAAGTAGGTGCTTGTCCCCACACGTCTGTGCACACTAGTTCTAAGGAAATTTTGGCATGTAAAGGTAGAGGAGGAAAAAGGTAACATATGAGATTTTCCAAATTGACAGGCATCAGAGAAAGACTTGATTTCATTTTCTTTCACCCTTTGATTACAAATTTTGAGTACTTGAGACGCCACTTGGCTAGATGTCCAAATCTCTTGTTCCATAGATCAACTTGAAAATTTAAAAACTTTTGACTATACTCTTAACAAGGACTGACAGAGGAAAAATTGCAGTAGAGTTTATTAGTGGGAGCAGACTTCTGAGAGGAATAATTGGAGTTTTCATGGGGAAGATCCAGTTGATACAGCCCTTCCTTAAGCTTCCCTTGCAACATTGTTTCCCTCGTTAGCTTGTCCTTGACAAAACAACAGTTAGAGTGAAATTACATGTAAACTTCATTACAGATGTTAACTATGAAACACTAATAAGGTTTTTCTTGATCTCCGGTACATGAAGCAGTTTTAACACGAGTTTTTTATCATTCAAAGTTGGGATGTGAGTGATGCCAAAGTGTGAGATGTGTAACTTATTTCCATTTCCAATCATAATTTTTTCCTTACCAATGTACTCATTTACTGAAGTAATGTTCTGCAGTGATGTGATTACTGGCTCCAGTATCAGCAAACCATGCTAGATCATTTAGATTGTTGGGAGACGCCACAAACGTTATTGGTGAAGTGCTATAAGTTGGTCCTATAGTTTAGTGATGTTCATGTGTATCTCTCATCATATCTAAAGTTGCACACATTGGCCTTATGTCCAATCTTGCCACACACTTGGCATATAGGTCTGTCACCGCTGTATAGATTTCCACCTCTGCTTCTGCCTCTTTTTCCACGTCTGATATTGTTGTGGTTAGAGAATCTTCCACCAAAACCTGGCCTATAAGATCTATTGTAATGATAGTTCGAGCTTGATCTTTAGGAAAAATTGACTGATGTTTGATCAAGATTGATTCCTGCTATCTCATTCTTGACTATATTGAGGTGTTCGAGCCTGCTTTCAAAGGTCATAAGATTTGACTGCAGTTCTCCCCAAGTGATGTGATTTTTACTGTTAATTTGAACAACAATTGGTGTGTATTCTTCACCCAAATTAGTCAAGACTTGAGTAACCATATCAGAGTGAGGAATAGCTTTGCTAGCTATTTCAAGGTTATCTGCTAGCAGCTTCACTTTGTTCAAGTATTGATCAATGCTCATAGTTCATTTCCTTGATTTTTGAAGTTCACCAGTGAGGAAGGTGATTCTAGATCTGTTTTGAACTCCATAGCTCTCGTTCACAGCTGTCCATAGTTCATTGGAGTAGTTAGCACCCATGACTCTCATGGCAATGTCGGAGGTCATTGAGTAGAGCCATCCCCATCAACAATTGGTCTGTTGACATCCATTGATTATGTTCAGGATTTTTGGTCATTCAGTATCTTGGACTGCAATGAATTATGGAGGGCACATCTTTGTCCCCGGAATATAGCCTTCAAGGTTGTGTCCACGGATAATAGGCAGAATCATGTTTTGCCACAACAAGAAATTATTTTTATCAAGTTTAACTAATACAACTTGGGTCAGATTCATGCCAAAAGGTGAGAGATGGCTGCTTCCCTGCATTGGAGCAATGGTGTTGCTTGTGGTTGACATAGGAGCAGAGTTTTGTGGTGGGTTGCTGGTGTTTGCCATGGTTCCTTCTCTAATACCAAGTTAGAAATGCAGAGCCAATTGAATGATGATTCAATAATATTGATCGCTTCAGCTACAACATATATACGTTACAATACAAGGAAAATGAAAGAAATGTTCTAGAGTGTATAGTTGTAGGTTGGTTCCTTGAATTATGGAGTATTTTAGGAATCTATTTTACAACAGAAAGTTAATGGTAGCATTTGTGAAACAGAAAATGATTAAGCAATGATAGCAGCATGTGATTGTTAGTTATGCTAATGTAGCTCTACTGATGTGGAGCTAACTCTTGACAAGTATGAGCAATGTATGTGCCTTCTCCTCATTTTATGGTGACTGTCACATTCTTAAGGCTATGGTGCAAGCCATTCTTGATTGAATCCTTCTTCCCTACCGCTTAGACTTTCGAACTTGTGGATAGAGGCAAACTCTTTCTTGTTGTTCATTGCATCACTTGTGGACAAGGATCATAATATATCCACGCAACTCTCAGACGTATAAGAAATTTACTTCAATTCAATTTTGAGAGAAACAAAATTGCTGATTCACTTGGTTTAAAGGGATGGGACTGATGCTGCTAACATCCTGTATGGTTCTCTTACTTACCGAATATCTTCGTACCATTGTACAAATTGATATATGTGATCTTTATGCTTTATTTTATCATTCTTTATATTTGTAAATGAGGTGGTAATTCGTCATTTACTTTTTCGTTTTTTGTTCTTTTAACTTGAGGTCAGCCTTTTGTTCCCCTTTCTTGTATCCGTTTATGTTCCACGTATATTATGATAGGGGAATTCTAACCCCCTCTGTCCTGTCTTGGTGGAGTCCAATCAAGGCTATGGTATTTCACTAACAAAAAGAAAGGTGATTCCCAGTTTGCATGTACGCTAAGACTGATAAGATGGAAATCTGTATTAGATTATGTGGATTCACAAAGGTGACTCATATTTGGATTTTGTTGATTGGCTTTCATGTGATGACAAGAATTTGGTAATTGGGAAGTACGGACAGAATTCTTTGTTTAACAAACAAAATATTTCAGATGGAAGGAATTTGAATTCATTATAACCTCAAATTGGTTGCGAATGTGATTTGTGAGTTTAAATTGTAATTGAAGTTAGCACTCTCTCTTTTTCTTTTCTTTTAAAAAATAANTGTGAGTTTAAATTGTAATTGAAGTTAGCACTCTCTCTTCTTCTTTTCTTTTAAAAAATAAAATCTTATAAGAAAAAATTAAACGCCAAATTAATTTTGAATTGTTTAGTAAAAGAAAATAAAATTTGACTGGGAGAAAAGAAAAAAATATTTCAAAATTGTTCCTAAGTCAAAGGAAAAGCCCTTTAGAGACTAAGCCCCAGTGAACCCAAAACGTGGCTGTTACATGGGACGAAGGTCATGGTCCTTTTCGGAGCTCAACATTTTCAAAGAGAGGCCACCATAGGTTGATATTTGATTACTAACTACATTGTTACAGTTGACAATGACTGAAGAATTAATCTTGGTTGATAATATCAAGATTCATATATCAGCATAGTAATTTTCACGCTCTTTTTATTTGTTATGTTCACTCGATCATTACGAGACATTTAGTTGCAATCTTTAGACATAGATTCATGTTACACATTATCAATCCAAAAGAGATAGGAGATCAATTTAACGAGACAAGGAAGGGAGTTAAGCAGTTTTTTTGTGATTATTCTACCGCTCATATAATTATTTGTAACCTCTGTAGATATTTTCAAATGATGTATGTATATATATATATATATATATATATATTTTTTTTTTTTTTAATGGAGTGTCTAAATTTGGACAGTGTTTAGGCGTCTATCTAAATACTGTAGAGCTATGGCGATGCCCATGATATGTCTATTTATAAATC
>CAIGRP010079507.1:0-11845 GCA_903798385.1 Fraxinus cuspidata | reverse complement strand
AAAACTGAAATTCGAAAATTAGTAAAACTACACATTAAACTACATACTAACTTTCAAGTGTTATTTCGTATTACTAAGCTCCTATTCGGTTTAGCTAAAAATCAAACTTTTAGTAGATTTTGATAAAAGTTGATAAGAAGTGTGATTGAAAAAATGATAAATGTAGTGGGTTCTATAAAATGTGTGGTTGAAATGATTTTAATTAAAAATAAGTTTTAGAAAATACGGGCCAAACACGAGCTAAATACATTCCATATTGATTTTACTAAAAAGATAGTAAAAAAGAACAGAAAGTCAACCTCCGTTTATATAACAAGAAATGGAGANAAAAATAAGTTTTAGAAAATACGGGCCAAACACGAGCTAAATACATTCCATATTGATTTTACTAAAAAGATAGTAAAAAAGAACAGAAAGTCAACCTCCGTTTATATAACAAGAAATGGAGATGTAAGAAATTGGAAGAGCATAAAGATATAGAATAGAGAAATTATGAGAGAATTATCAAACATTCAAACTCGAAAGAGAGAGAAAATCAGAAAAATTCTTACTGCTTGTTTCCGTGTCTCCTGGCTCTTCAACGGGAAATTCTGACTCCTTAATTCCACAACCTGTTGTTCTAAGAGATAACAACACAGGTAAAAGGCCTAAGCTAACAGAGAATGTGAGGTTAAATGCAAGAGGATGATCCTCCTTCAAATTGATTTCCTGTAAAAATCAAGTCATATAGCAATCAGTTATCAGCAGCCAAGATTTAAGTGTTTGAACTTAATTTTCTTGCAATCTTCTATCAAATAAGCTGTATTTTGAAGATATTAACCTTTTGTGAATACATAGAATGAATCAGAGACTGAGAAGAAAACACTTTCTCGCCTTCCCTTGGATCAAAAAATTGTCCAACTCCCATAGAAGTGGCTGGTGGAGGTCTACCTGAAATGGTCTGCGCATAGAGCACATAAAAAGTCGGTTAACATTATAAATCATCCAGTGATCATGCTTATCATACTTGAAAAGAGAGCAACACATATAACTGAAAGTATACAGTGAGCTTCTCTTTCGAGTTCTATCTGCTTCACCTAGCATTATCATGACAAGAGAAAAAGACGATGGCCTGTAACATTAATTTCTTCCATATCCATTTTAAAAGAATGTAGATGTACTTGGTGTAGCAAATAGGTTTTCTTTATTGACTTGAAATGTATCAGGACAAAAAACTCCTTGAACCATGTTCGAACACCCAAAAACTGGAACAGTTTGTGCAAAAATTTGTGCAGACAGATTACGGCACTCTCACTGAAAAATTAATTTGAATTAAGACACTGCACCCTAACATGCACTCAAAATATCCAAAACCCCTGCAGGAACTCTCAACATACTGAGCGATCTATAGATATCCTTTTCAAAATGCACATTATAAATCTTATTTTAACAACTCATCCAACATAGTTATGAAGCACATTTCCAATTTTTTTCTGACAGAAACTTCTTGAGATGTGTTACTCGACAAACTAAGAAATCGCAAAAGAATCTCAGTAAATAACATATATCAGGAACAGGAGGTAAAGATATTCTAACTGAGCTTTGATGTCATGTTACCGGGCGAGGTGCAACTGAGATTGTCAGAAATCTGAACCCATGCATATTCTGAGGATCCAACCAAAGTACAGCAGATGGAGGTGCCTGCTCAGTCTGACTACCTGGCTCAACCTTAAATAAATATCACGTTAAGAAACACACATATTTTTAAATCAGCACTTAACAAGGATCGGGCAATAACATGAGTTTATAATGCATATACCTGCCTTGGAGCTGGGCCAGATGGAATATGCACCATCTTTGATGTGACTTCGATAACCCGTTTATTCGTTGAAAACTCCAAGGTTGAATTTCCCTTCTCTGGCCATAGATGCAGTCGCACACCAGAACATGGAAGAAGATTTGTAACAAAAACAAAGTGTTTTCCTCCATTTGAACCCTAAGCATTGAATGATCACTATCATTCTACTTAATAAGTTTATCAACATGTTAAACTACCAATTTATGCATGGAAGCCATTAAACATCTTCTATCAGAGTGAAGTCAAGTTCATTTTCTTCTAAACTTCAAATTTCATACCATATTAAACTCATTTAAGACTGATAACATGCAACCTATCATAGAATGTATGGAATGTCTGGCCTTAGCCACAAGCCTAGATGCATATGTTGTGAAAACATTTGGAAACAATAAAAAAACAAAGGAAATCAGTCGATTATAAATGATCAGGAAAAGTTCCTGTGAACTCTAAATTAAGCTAACCAGTTTTTGAATGTCCAACCACCGTCTCCTTCCATCCATAGCTAAAACAGTGATGGTAGTAGTTTGAATGTAAAGATCTCTTTCAAGTCCATCATTGTTCCAAACATTACCTGGGCAAGCAGATATACCAGGAACTTGTATTCCTGTGTCATCGTAACAAGCAATAAAATTTCAAAAAGTATTACTCTTAAATTTTAAAAAATATCTAATCAAGGAGAAACCATACTCCAACCACAAACTAAACATCATATTTAATACTCAAGCATATATTCAATTAGGACTGATCTGGAAGAGATCAAAGTTTGATGCTCTGTCTTTTTAAATTTTTCCATGAGACACAGTCAGTAAATGGAACAAATGCTGAAATAGTTCTTTCAGCCCAAAGTAAAGCTTTATCCACAGACAATGGGGATTGAGATTTCCAAAAATTGATATTCCCACCTTGATTAGAAAAATGTGCAGACTGTTGTGATACAGATGACTCTCTTAACCAATCAAAGTTCTCCGGAATTCCACTATGAAGCATTTTTGTGAATATAGCCAGTCTTCTTCGTACATCGTGAAAAGGTTGGCCTGTCTTTGCATCTATCAAACTGAGAAGAGTGTGGGACACCTGAAAAGTTAGAAAGGAATTTTAGAGCTTCCTATATTGGAAAATAAATGGTTCTGTAAGAGAATAATGACTCACTTGCACAACTAGCTGATTACACCATAAGATAACCTGGTGCTCCATTGACAGCCACACATTCTTCATACTCGTGCTACTTATCATAAAACCATGTGCAGATGGAACAATGCCATCGAGGGACTCCAACTTTGATCGCACCTAGGAAAGAAAATCAAATAATGTTGCCAATTTGTTGTTAGCAATAAACCATCAGATTAAAGCTAAAGATGATCAACAAATCAAACATCCTCAGACAAAGTGACTTGTAAGAGAAATAGCAGAACATAGTTCTACGTGTTTGAGAAAATAAATCTATCACATCTCCACTTTCTGATATAGATTAGGAGGTGTACAACAGCACTCATTTAAGAAGTAAACACTGACACATAAAATTCAGTAAAATAAATAATCCAACTTATATTGCGGGTTAAAGAAAACAACATAGGGGTATGCTGTAAGCAAATAACAAGGAATATACTTCAATAATAAAGGGAAAAACGAAACAGACAATTGAGCACGCTCAAAATTTTCTTTCCACACTGGTACAGGCGTATAGAAAGAAAATAATTTATTGAAACTATAATGCCATGACGTACACTAATACTTTGATTAGTGCTCGTAGATATAAGAAAGCTCTAGATACTGGCAGTTTGTCAATGCTCAAAAATTTTTCCCTAATGACGTCAAAAGAAAAATTGATCATCTCTTCATGATACCTAAATTAAAATTCACACTTTTAGTCCTTTTGTTTGCAATAAATCTAAGTGCAAAGATGTGGATACCTGGTAATCATTATAGCCACCAGAAATGGATATAACAGTAACTTGAGAGAGAGACGGTTCAGACACATAACGTCCACTTCGTGAGGTTTGGATCTCATATCCTCTTCTCCATTCCTGATTCACATGTGTGTAATAGTGACCCAAGGATGGCTGCAACGGTACAGGAGGTAACCTGGATAAAGAAAAAATACATTACAGGTGCAATTATTACTGCGGAGAGATGATGTGCCAATAATAATAACAGCAACAATAAAATAAAAGTTTACTGGTGTGGAGATGAAAGAGTCAAAACAGTTTCAACTGCGGACTTCCTCAAATGAGGGTGCACAATAGCAGCCCTTGCTACAAAACCACCCATAGAGTGACCAACCAGTATGACACTTTTTGGTGAACTCCCAGAAACAGCAGAACCTTCTTTTGCTCGAGAATCCCGAGACTCTTTATATTGATCTAAAATCTACAAGCATTAGATGACGTGTAAATTGCTAAAGAAATTTAATCTTGATCCAAAGGAAAAATAAAGAAAATAAATCACAAAAACCCACTGAAACTGGATCTTCCATATTGGGATCTGAAATTGTTTGCCCAATTATCTAACAGCAAATTGAAACTTCACAAGCAATAACACATACATGCCACATTCATCAGACTTTTCACAACATGACTAATCTTTTCAATATCAAAGAGTAAAATGATCACGGCTAAGTTTTCCGTATTTGGCTAGTGGAATAAAATATTCATAAAGAAGAAAAAGGTCTCCACCAATGAAGAACTCACACTGCTTGTTTATCTGATCAACCTTTTGCCAATGCGCTCATGTTGAGTTGAGTGACATTTCAGATAGAATAATATTCATGATGAGAAACAAAAAAAAATAAAATAAAATAATAATAATAATAATAATTACCATGTTTTTAACAAACCCCATGAGCAGGGAGATACGTTATACAAATAGAGTACCCCAATCATTAGACTACACAAATAGATTCCATGCCAAAAAAGGAATATTTTTTTACTTCAATTTTTTAGTTTTTTCAGCCTCTATTATCATTTATTATGATTCTACAGGTGCTTATTAGTGTCTTCCGAATGACAATAAGTTATGCAATCCAGATTGGCATTATAATCCAACCTTAAAACACCCTATCAGGATGGTACGCAAAAGTGACAAAAATGATACCCTGTGAATGGCATATACTACATATTCTGTGTGTTCTTGAAGAATCCGACCATCCATTGCAGAATGTTCACCTTCAAGATCCACAGCAAACCAATCAAGCATGGAAGTGTATTGACTGGGTAATGGAGTTCCAGTAACATCAGTATCTACTCCTCCCCTTCCAAGATTTAGGGAAGCTTCTTGGTAAAAATTATGCTCAAGCGGGCCTCCTTGGTAAGCCCTATCAGATTCCGCAGCCAGAGATCTCACCTATATCAATGAGGGTGAAGCAGAAAAACAAGAGATACCCCGTCAGAAAATATAAATTTAAACTTAAAGCATCTTAATCTACAAATAGAGCATTTGCTTTCATCAGTATCACATAACCTGAGAACCATACAGAAATTATATGGCATCCACATCATCATATAAGAATGTTTTAGTAATACAAAACCATCGGCAGTATTTATTGAGAAAATAGTTCCCTCTATCTATTCACAAAAAGTTCTTAACAAAAGCTCAATTACACATTCACCAATAAATACAAACAGTAATGTAATTTAACATCCTCGCAACAAGAGACACAAAGATACTAACAGAAGTAGATCAGCCATTGGATGTTTAACTACTCAATTTCTTTTAGTGAGCTATGATCAAGCTTTTTATCAACTTTAGTTTGCTAATCATCATAACAAATCACCTCAGAATATTCCAGACAGCAAAAGATAAATAAGGAGAAACTTGCCTGTTTGTAGCTTCCACCATTACCAGGGATGAAAAGAACAGGAACGCCATTAAGCTTCTTAAGGTGCTCATTAAAATCAATCTTTCTCCATCCTTCGTGATACAGGTATAAACCATATTTGGTGGATGACATATTTGCCGGTGTAGAGATTGGAATATACGTCGGATACATATAGGTCATGATACAACCATTTGATATTGGTCTCAACAAACCATAAAGACCCGCAAGGCCAATCCATAAAGCAATGATAATCACAATCGCCAATCTAAATTTCGTTTTAAAACCTTTCGTGCTCAAATTGCCTTTAATTGCCCTCGTCAAATTCATTTTTCCAATCATCTGCAGGCAAACGTTTCCATCCTAAAGTAAAAAATCAGAAGATAAAAGAAGTATCAAGTAGTCAAAACTTTACGTAAAGCCAATAGAGAAAGGGAAAAAACACACCATATCATATGAAATTTATCTTTAAAATTCCCACTAAAAGTTCAATTAACCCTCTTCAATTAAAATCAAATTCCAAACCCATTAACAAAAGATGCAGACACGTAACATCAAAATCATCAAATGTCCCAGAAACATTAAATTGAACCTCCTAACAGAATGATTAGCTAGAGCTAATTTAGATCTTTAATCTTTACAACCTATATAAAAATCTTTTCACAGAAGAATCCCATCATAGTAACAGCAAACCCATGAAGAATTGAAGTGCATCCTAGAAATCAAATACAAACAAAATCAGAGGTGGATCCAGGAATTTAGGATGCCAGGGCATAAATCTAAAAAAGTCAATATAATAAACTCGTATATAACATTAAGTGCTTATCAAGGATATGCAACAACAATTCATTATTTGTCGAAAGACGACAACAAATCATTATTTTGCCAATAAGTAGTTTGAGAATACTAGTGTTGTTGATAACGATTAACAAGGAGAGCATTGTACAAGATTTGGAAGTGTTACATAAAAAACAAATTAATTACTTGTTTGATGGGGATTAAAATTAGATTTTTAGTAGATTTTGATAAAATTTGATGGAATGTGTGGTAGAAAAGTTGTAGAACCAATGAAATATGTGGTTAATATTGATAGTTTGACTTTGACTTATATTACAATCTGATTAATCAATACCAAACAGGGGCTAAATATTCTACAAGATTGTGATAAAGAAGTTCATTATATTTATGCAGATATTTCCAATTAAAGTTTCAATAGCAAACCAATGCTTGAAATGACTTGTACTAAAGGCATAATGTGCACCTCTTCTCATGTTTTGTACACTCACATGCTGATTTTTGAATGAAATTAGCAAAATTTCTCCACAAATTCAGATGACACATAACCTAAATTGAAGAAAGTTGGCTGTACATGTAATTATTTGGTGTGTGTATCATATCCCTAAGAACTTGTTATTGAAGTTGCCAAGGGAGAAGAATCCCAGCTCAAATATTTGTTCCTCAGAAACTAAAATCTGCCCCGTCACAAGTGGTTTGGTTTGCAAAAAGTGTATCTGCTGCAAGAGATGATTTTAGAAACGTTAAAAGAAGATAGGAGCAACGATAATCATGGAAAAATGTTATTCCAGCATTTTTATCAGAATACGGCAAAGGAAAAGAAGTGAAGCATATCATTATTGTAAGCATGTAGACATGACAATTTTCCATGCAGCATATTATTATTAACATGATGTGAAGCACATGTGATAACCATAAAACCAAATGGATTCTTATTTTCAATAAATTTAACTTCATCATTTCCTTTAATTCTGGAGTGATCAATTTTTAGTCAAACATGTGAAGAAAACTTTGTTGGTCTTAGCCCTCTGTATTATTAACTTCAATAACCCATTAGACAACCAATAGAAGCTACAAGTACAGCAAGAGTTTCCTCGACGATAACTTCCCCCTCCATTCCCCTTGGAACTATCTTGATTGTTGTGACTCGATAATTGCAAAGATATAAATATTATTTGATGGTTAACAAAGTCAAAACACTAGCTCTGGCTAAGACAATAACAATTCAAGACAACACCTTAGTAATCAAAAGATATCTAAGATTAGGAAAGCACAAAACAGCACAAAGCACTCACCAATCACACTTCCTGGCCTCTTCTCGGCAACCCCTTGAGACTCCTTCTGAGCCAATTTCACCTCCGCTGCTGTGCCCTGGAAATTTTAAATTAATCAACTCGAATTCCAACTATAAACACTCAAAATTTCTGAAATTCAGAACTTAAGCATTTTCATCATCATCATTCTCTTTAAACATTCACCAAAACCAAAACATGGAAACCAACAAAAAATAAATCCGAAGTAAGATTTCTTCTTTTCTTTCCACGGATCACACCCAACATTGTGATCATAAAGTACAGTACAACACTAATCATAAAAGTGCATTCAATCAAAATATATTTATAGACTTCCAAATTCCAGTACCCATTATCAAAATCAATGAAAAACAAAATAGATTTAAGAAAAGTACAGCTTACAATGACAAAGCCCCTGTCAACAAGAAGGAACCAGAAGGGCCAAAATCTAGGGTTTAAATTTGGGGTAAAATAATTTGATTTGGAGAAGGGTATACCAAAAAGGTTGATAAAAAAAAATACAACTTGAATTTGAATACCTTCAATAAGTTCCTTCACCCTGGCAATGGCGAAAGAGGCGAAGCCGGTCAATCACGAAGAGGCAAAGAGCATAGTTAGCGTAGACGTTAGACAGAGATCCGCCCATGAATGCAATTAATTAAAACAAAATAGTGGGAAAATTTATCAAGTACCTGATAGGAGATCCAGGTGGAAAAGTATTGAAATAGTGAAGTAGAAAGAACAGAGTGAATTGTGGGGCTGATCAGATTCAAATATTTATTTTTCTTCTCAATAAATTTCATCTGGGATTGAATGAATACTTGGATTTGTTGACTCTTGCCTTTTTTGGGATACAGACCCCGAAATAATGGGTCGTGTGTAAGAGACGGAGATGGGCGGCGAGCTTACCTCTTGGTTGAAAAAATAAAAACAATAATAATAATAATAATATATACCCCATTTGTTGGAAATTTAAATTTAAATTTAAATCAAAATTAAAAATTAATTTTTACTATATATTTCATGGGATCAAGCTCTCGTCCGAAAATTTTGAGGCTTAGGCAACTATTTATTACGGGACGCTTATATATAACTACTTATAGTTAAAAATGTATTGCAGATTATATTAAAATATTTTATAGGTGCTATAAAAATAATATTGTAAGATGTGAAAATATAAAAAATAATTAATACAATTTGTTTATGTAGAATTAACTTTTGATTCAAATAAAATAAAAATTAGTTTGTGAAAACAATTAAAATAGTTGAGGAAATCAATTGAATAGTCCATCAATGTACCCTTTTGATTTAAACTGAATATCCAACGAATATCATGATTTCTTCATAATTCGTTTAATATGCATAGGATATATCAATGAAATTATTTATTATAGATACACATTATGTTATCCTATATAGCTTTGTTGTATAATGTATATCAATTGAATAAATCAATAAGAAGAAAACTCCAAAAATATGTATCTTTTGTTCCAAATGTTTTTTAATAAATTTAATTTACTATCCAATTAAGTGGAATGAATTTCTCAAATGTACATTGATCATAACTAAATAATTTTATGATAATATTGTTCAAATGATTAAATAAATCAAATACATATTGAAAAACGAAAAGTTAATAAATCTATCAAATATGGTTAAATAAATTAAATATATATTGAAAGTAAGGTAATGAATGTATCAAATGTACATTCATCATAACTAAATAGTTGACAAAATAATTATTAATAATATTGTTCAAATGATTAATAAATTAAATGCATATTGAAAAATGAAAATAAGATATTATTAAAATAATTAATTTATAGCCCTTGTTTGAGCCCCATTTTTCAAAAACTCATTTTTTTCAAAACTCATTTTTAATCATGCATTCGTCAATAAAATAATTTTACATGTAAATCGAAACAATGTTCTCCAAAAACCCATTATTCAAAAATATTTTTTTTTTTCAAAATGGGGCTCAAACAAGGACATATTAAAGATATAATCGTCCTATTATTGAAATAATTTTAACATATTAAAAAACGAAGAGTAAGACATTATTTAAATAATTGAATTATAGTAAGGATATAATCGTCAAAAAATGATTTTCATTTGATATGATATTTAATATATTATAGATTGGTGGTACCTGTAGTAAACGACATGAAATTATCTCGAAAACCATCTGAAGGTAAAATATCTTAAAAAGATAATAATTTCTTTTAAGAAGGAAAACATTGTTGGTTGACTGAGGCATAATAATATCTTAAAATGGAAAAGATATTTTTCTCATGAACCAAACGAGCCTTTATAAACAAGGCCAGATGTGAGAAGGGCATTTGGTGTCAGCCTCTTAAAACACCTTTGAATGGAAGCTACATAGGCATGGTGACATTTCTTTATCTTATAGGGCATTTTCCCTTTGAAAAACAGTGTGTAGCTAAGTTACTTTCAAGCAACTTTCTTCGACGAATTATGGTTTGAGTGTCCAACTTAGCAGAAATCTACTGCGGTCCTCAATGAACAATTTTACCCTTATATTTGATTAAAAACTAAAGATTTTAATAAATGACTATTTTATCCTTATATTTAATCAACAAAAAGATAAAAAATAAAGAAAAAGAATGCAAAATCCATCAACTTTTATCCTTTTTTTTCATCATTAAATTATTTTTGTTTAACTAAACAATGGGTAAAGTTGCATTTTCAACAAAAAAAAATTGAGGTTTTAATTAAATACAAGCTTAGGCCATCTCTAACACTGTACCAAAATTTGAGGTAAATTTTGCACCATTTGTATACCTAATTTTGAACCAAATTGAAAATCATCTTCAGCACATTACACAAAAAATTACACCAAATGAACAACGTATAATTATTTGTGTATTTTTCATTCTTAATAATTTATTTATATGAAAAATTATTTGTTAATTTATTTTACTACTATATAAATTATTAAATGAATAATTATGTTTCGTTAACGAAAATATTGAGTTCATTAATAAATTTAATGAATGTAGTACAATTAATAGGAAAATCACAACTAAGAAAATAATAATAATAATAATAATAATAATAATAATAATAATAAATAAATAAATAAATAAATAGATAAATAAATAAAATAATTAAGAACTAAAATTTGTTGTACAACAAGAAAGTGACACAAATACCCTTAACAAAAGTTGGTGCAAAATGGAAAAGAAGGGCAAAGAGGACATTAATCATTTTGGTGCAAAATGGTGCAAATGAACAGTGTTGCACCAAATATTTGCACCATTGGTATTGGGTTGGAGGGAGATTACACCAAATATTTGGTGCAAAATGAGGAAAAGTAGAGATTTTGTGCATGGGTTGGAGTTGCCCTTAAAATGTAAAATGAGGATTCAAATATGGGTAATTATATTCACACACTACCATGTTTGTTTGCCGAACCAATATTTAATTGTAATAGAGGTTTCTAATATTTGTTTATTATTCATTTATATCCTACACCTTTTTTTTGTCACATTCTTTTTCTTAATTTTCAATAATTTAGTAAATCTTGTCACGACAATGGTTTCTGTTCAAATATTTAGTTGGTGTGCTTTGAAATGAGGAAAATATTTTGCATTTTTAGAATTTTTTTGCTTAATTAAAAATATGAGAGATATATAAGTCTTTTTTACGCGCGTGACAAATTGGTTGGATGAAAATCATCACCAAGAGCAAGAATATTTATCTTACAATGTTACAAGAATGGAAAGGTTGAGGACTGAGGCTGCTAAAATATTAGGTTGGAGATTTACTACATTCTCAATAGTTTGAGGACCCCATCTATAAATTTTCCTTTCCTTCTAATAAAAGAAAAAATGTAACTTCACACCCACTCCCCCCACCCCCCCACCACCAAAGAAAAAAAAAAGGACTTAGAAGCTTAGTCAAACAAGGTCTTAGGTAGCAAAAAGAACAAGCGAGCTGTCCCTCTTCTCACCAATCTAACTTCTCTTCCAATCAAACCTTCGACCCCTCACCTATCAGCTGGTACACTGACTCTCTCACACACACACAACACACACTGACCTTCTTTCTCTCTCTAGAATCACATCTCCATTTGTACATAAATCCCTT
>CAIGRP010079506.1:0-11135 GCA_903798385.1 Fraxinus cuspidata | reverse complement strand
AACTTGCTGACGAAGTTCTTCAAACGCACGTGGATTGTCCACCTGCGGCTGGGCTGCTGGCATTGTAGATGATTCTTTTTTATGAGTTTGGGTATCCACGACAAGTGGTGGGTTTGGTGCAGACGAACTTGCTGTAGGAAGATCTGAACGTGTGTTAACCATGGCTTTTGGTAGCATTTCCACAGATGGCGTCAATGATACTACCAAAAATCATATATGATGATCTCCGAGCTCGACGACTGAGAAAGAGCACGAACAAGCTCTTCCGAAACCTGAAACAAAGGCGCCGAGGTGTGTTCTCGTCGCCCCTCCGATGCTTAAATCAGAGAGAGAATAATAAAAGTTTATGTGCTCAAAACTGAATGTTAAAATCATACCTTAATAATGAGTTGAGATTGTGTATTNTGAAACAAAGGCGTCGAGGTGTGTCCTCGTCGCCCCTCCGATGCTTAAGTCAGAGAGAGAATAATAAAAGTTTATGTGCTCAAAACTGAATGTTAAAAGCGTACCTTAATAATGAGTTGAGATGGTGTATTTATAGAGGTAGGTAGCACGTTCCTAGTAGGATTGTGATGTTGAAACCCCTAGGAGTCCTACCGTGATTGGAAGTTATGATTTAGTTGGTTTTGTATTCTCCAAGTGTTTGGATAGTAGTGAGATTCTGGTGATAGAGTCCTTTTAGGATGATGTTACCAATTAGTGGTAGGACTTTGTTTCATGGGATAGCATCAAACTCGATGTGAAGTAAAGTCCTAACAAGTCAGGGATTTGCACGACGCGAGGTCTTGGTTGTAACCTCGAGGATAACATGTTGGATCATAATGCCCGAGCTCGAGAAGGGGTAACCTGACGAGTGTCTCAGGATTTGACCCCAAAGATGGGCTTTTTCTCCTCGGGAAGCCTCCTCGGCCTCTCGTCCAATATTTGCATAATCAACACGCAAATACAATTTTTTTTTTTTTTTGAATCTTGCATTCTCAATTAATCTACTATTACACAATTCATTATACCCAGATTTAAAAAAAAAAAAAAAAAACTCACACGTGCTAATTCTCGGTCCAATGTTGATGTACAAATAAATGTTTATATACTAATACTCCTCGGTTCAAAATCCAACTAAACTCCAATTAAACTCTCCGTCGCGATCTGCCGCTCCGTTTCGGCCATCGCCGCCCAAATATTAAAAAATCCCAAATTAATTTTCATACTGCTTTTATCTAATTTTGAAAAATTGCCGACTGCCCGTTAAAGATTTAGCCCTTTTTCCGTTTTTGTGAAAGAATCGTCACTGATTTTCACATCTCGAACATAGTTCTTTTCTCTTTCAGGCAAGTTACCTCCTCCCTCAATTGCCTATATACATAGATACGTGTTCAGAAACCCTAATTCGAAGTATTTGTCCAAGAATATTGGATCTCTAATTGCTCGATTGTGTTGGTGTTTCTTCAGTTCTCGACTCAAGAATAAAATGAATGATTTTATTGATTTTTTAATTAGTAATTTTATTATTTGAGCAATATATTTTTTAGGTATTCGGCCGTGGTCTGGGTTAACTTTTTAGAGCTTTCTTGAATATTCATTCTTTTCCTCAATGTTCGGCTATGATTTTCTAGTAATGGTGTATCTTATTCTAGATGATGTTATTCTGTAATGATTTTTTACCATTTTTATAACATTACCAGATGCCAATAAATATATTGTTTAGTTAGCTACTCCTTTTGTTTGCGTTATCGGGCAGAAAGAACTTAATGGCGATATTTTATTAAATTAGACTGACCTTCTGGCGTGGAAAATATTGAGCTACTGGATATTTAGGTTTTAGAGATGGCAAATGTCCACATGCCCCTCACGTGCATTCGCGTTTCATTCTTTTTTATTTTATTTTTTTATTCATTAAAGCTTGACACGTGCAATATTTCATTAGATGTGTGCAATATTTCATTAAATGCGTGGTAGTGTGACTTGAATTTAGGACCTTTGCTTGATATCGTGTTGAACTACTATGGGATTTAATCTTAACTTCGACAACAATAATATCTAGGAGAACTGATTCGGAATGTAAACTATAACACTAACTGAAGCCATTTTTGAGAAGACATGTATTGGAAATTAGTAACATTCAGTCTTTACTCATTCTGACGTATTACCTAATACTTTGGGCTCAATTACAATCTCCTGTTCTCCTTGGATGAATGTTGTTTTGTCATCAATTATTATTTCAAGCTTCAAGTGCAAGTACTTGAAACTTGAAAGTCTTCTCTTGGCGGTTTATTCACAACGTTTCCTTGATATCAGGAAGCCTGAAGACGTTGCTTGAACTACAGAACAGTGATGTTAAGTTCAAATATATCTGCTTTAATGCTGCCACCAGAATACTCAGAAGAGAAACATATGGCAAATGCAAATACTGACTTGCCTCAGCCTTATTTACATCAAATGCAAAGCTCATCACGGGGTCCTGTGGCTATACTCTGGGACATTGAGAACTGTCCAGTGCCAAGTGACGTCCGCCCAGAAGATGTAGCTGGTAATATTAGGATGGCTTTGCGGGTCCATCCTGTAATTGACGGAGTTGTCACGACGTTCTCTGCATATGGAGATTTCAATGCATTTCCCAGACGACTGCGGGAAGGGTGTCAGAGAACAGGTGTCAAACTCATAGACGTTCCCAATGGGCGGAAGGATGCAGCTGACAAGGCAATCTTGATTGACATGTTCCTTTTTGCTCTTGACAATCGTCCACCCTCATCTATCCTGCTCATCTCTGGGGACGTTGATTTTGCTCCTGCACTCCATGTTTTAGGCCAGCGTGGATATACTATCATCCTTGTCAGTCCTTCTAGGGCTAGTGTTTCATCTGCTCTGAGTAATGCAGGCCAGTTTGTCTGGGACTGGCCAAGTGTGGCTCGCGGGGAAGGATTTGTTCCACCTGCTAAGGTTTTACTACCTCCTTACGTAGTTCCGACAAACATTACTGGGTTTTTAACGGGATGTGAGGTCACTGACAACTTAGATTGTCAGAATGAAGAAGCAATAGTGTATAGAGGAATCTCAAAAGGCTGCTGCAACAAATGGGATTTCTCATTGCTCTCAAGGTCTCCGACTGAATATAATAGCAGTTCAATATCCATGCCCTATTATCCTACGAATTCCAAATCACATGGCCTCCCATCTGGGTTGAATGAAATTTCAGCAAGCACTTTTACTTCATGTGACCAGAATGACTTCATGTGGGTACAACCTGGAGATCTGAATGGTTTAAAGGGTCAACTGGTAAAATTGCTTGAATTATCAGGTGGGTGTATTCCTCTAATCCGTCTTTCTTCAGAATACCAGAAAATCTATGGGAGGCCTTTGTATGTGTCTGAATATGGAGCTCTTAAGCTTGTAAATCTTCTGGAGAAGATGGGTGATGCAATGGCTATTGAAGGAAGAGGCTCAAGGAAGTTTGTCTACCTCCGTAACTCTAAAGCCAGATCTGGTGCCCATCCCTTGATTTTGGCGAAGAGGGATGAGAGAGGTAAAGAAGCTCAAGATCCCATTGGTGTTATTGCAGGTGCCGGATCTTCTGATGAACCCTCAGATGATGAAAGGGTGGTTATAGAGGAACATGATGACAATAGCGAAATAGAGAAATATAATGTAGAGAGCCTCAACCTATTCAAATACGAGCTTCAAGAAATTTTGGTAAGCTACTATTGTCGCATCTCTCTTGGTTGTTTTGAAGAGATCTACCAGCAGAAATACAAAAGATCAATCGATTATCAAAGCTTTGGCGTGAATGATTTGGAGGAGCTTCTGGACAAAGTAAGAGACATTGTTGTGTTGCAAGAGGAACCAGTTAGTAAAAGGAAGTTTCTGGTTGCTGTCTGTGGGTAGAAGAGTTTAATTTCTGCTTTTGGAATTATATTGTGTTGGTGAAGATATTATGAGGTATGCTTCTTGCTGCCGTTCTTGACGTGATCCCTTTTAGTTCATAAATAGGATTTGTCGGCAAAGGACACTTCTGTTCTTTATTTTGTCTAACTTAGGCTCGTTGGTTAATCTCAAGATTGTTCATGTAACACTCATTTCATAGTGGCTGAATCTGATCAACCAAGGAAACATCCGTGTTAACATAACAACATCAATCTATCATTTTATAATAGTTGTTTACACTGTATTTATGCTGAACCAAGTGAGAAGAAAGAATTGCCTTCATCATCATGCTTCTTTTGGCAATTAATGGAAGCTTATAAGTCTTACATAGCTTTGTTCTAGTGCTTATTAATCCTTTACTGTATTATTGTTCTGAAATCTGCTTCTAACTTTAATTCTATACTTCATTTAGAAATCTTTCGACCACTGTTTATTTCATCTCCCCATAAACGGGGCTCCGATAATGTTTCTTCCATAACCATGTGATTCCTGTGTATCGTCTTCAAATCTAACACCCCCCCCCCCCCCCCCACAACAACACACACACACACGCACACCAAGGCGCCAGGTATATTAAAAGAAAATCCACCAATTAAGATAACCAATCGACTGGCGTAAATCATCAAATTGGACATAAAATGTTGCACGCCAATTATTATTATTATTATTATTATGGACAATGATGAGGTAATGCTTGTTCGGGAACAAACTGAAGTCACTTTCAAGAAAATTGCTAATTACAATAGTATCTAACTAATTTTTCCATCTTATTTAGTTGATCCTCCTTTAGGTGGTAGTTTATTGAAATTCTTTTTCCAGGTTGCCAAGGGTTGCATTAGGAGAGTTGCTGCTGGTCGATGATATATGCCATGCTACCTTGCAATTGTGCAAGTCACTGCTGTCCATGTGGTGCGTACTTAAGGTATTCAAACCTGGGCTTTGGCCGAAACATCCCCAGTAGCCATTAGAACTCAATTTTTCGTCCATTATCATGTCCCAATTTCATTTGGATCTTTTACTCTGTTCAGTTGGCAGCAGATGATTTGTGCTCATGATCTTTTTAACAACGGTTTCCAACTTCATGGTGATTATTCATAACTTTTGGAAATTCTCCATTGTACTGTATTGCAGAAGTACTGCATTGCAGAAAGTGATTTCTGCTAGGAGAAAAATGGACCAATAATTTGTGGTAAAATTGGTACGACCATTGGGATTTGAAGATTTTACTTTTCTTCAATTTCTGTGTTTAGGATCCTTGGGTATACATGACACAGCAATGTTTTCAAACTGGAGAAAGGTGAAGGTAGCTTTACATTTTTTGAGAACCACCACCGCATTGATGTTTTATAATCCATGGAATGTATCCATGCGACTCAGGAATTAGTGTATTGAGCATCAGAGTTTACTTCTGGTTTGATGACTAGAGCACATTCAACCTGTCTACTATCTACTATGGATGAACAGATTATCACAGCCACCCAGACTCTTCTATCGCCAAGCTCTGTTTGACTAGCAAATTTTCTATAATATCCAATTCCTACAATGGTGATCCAAGGAGCAAACAAGGTGGTTATGAATAAGACGGCTCTTTCATTTCCAGTCAAAGAAAAGAAATCACTTTCTCCTTGGCTGTGAAACTATGATACGCGTTCTACGTGTCATTGCAGATGTAGGTTGTAAGATAATTCGATTCATTCCTGATATGGACAATTGACTTCTAAAGCAGTGAATATGTCGTGAGCTCATCCTTCATTTCATGTACTTTATGGAACGCATAGCCTAGATTGTTACTTTTTTCTTTCTTCTTTTATGGTGTTCTGTACTATTCTCTTACCAAGCTATCGTGCTATCCATGAGCAAACTGCCGAGAATTTTATCTTCTTTGATCGAAGACCATTGGAAGGAAATGCTGTGATACTTATCATTAAATGTGTTCCTAGTTAAGTAATATGGCAGGCCGTATCATGTTTATGTTAATACAGATTCTTGAACGATGCATAACTAACAAAATATCTCTTTGCTTACTCTGAATATACAATAAGTATATGAACATATAATAAGTTCGGCTCTACTGATAGACGCATTGCCGTCTCCTTATAATTTCAGAATCAACGTTGAAATTGATGTTTAACAAATTCTTCAAAGAAGCCAAAGAACATTTGATGTATAAAACAGAAAAAAAGCAACAATCAATGGCAGACACACTGTCATTTTCCATTATCCTTCACATTTCTCTCTCTCCGCCCCTTCTTTCATATGAATTAAATATTTCAATCTCATCATTTCATATAAATTTCTGCATCACCGATAATTTATCTTCATGATGATAAATAACATTATTATTTGGAATCACCACTGAATTTCTCTCTTCAGGTTATTTGGCTCTCATCTTTTGAAGAATAATTGTCATGTATTTAGCTATTCCAAACTCCACAGGCATTTCATTTGAAATTGTAAAAATAGTGCATTATAACATTTGCAGTTCTTCCATTTGTAGTAATCCTTAGCAATTAGCTGCTATACACAGAAGACAATTGTTTCCTTGCTTGTTGCTGAATTAGCCTCCCACTGCACAAAGTTATCATAGATAAAGCCGAATAACTGGGCTTATATAGATGGGATATTATGAGGTGACTGAGGTGAGCCGGGTTCTAGTAGGAAGCTTCGACTGCAATATGACCTAGATGTACTTGAAGAAGAAGCTAGACCCCGTACATCCCCACTGAAAAATATACCTTCGCCTCTCTTTGTTTCCCCTCTGCTCGTCCTTACTCTACCTTTTGTTTCTCCATATTCTTCATCTTCCACAGCTTCAACAAAAGCACTGTGCATTACGTCAGTACTCTCGTACAAAAGTCTGAGGACTTGCTTGATTGATGGTCTTGCCCTCCCTTCTTTCTGAGTGCACCATCTCATGATTTCCACAATTGTTTGAAGTTGATCGAAGTCAAAAGCATCCCCGAGATTGGGATCCACAAGCTCAGTTATTCTCAACTCTGAAGTCATAAATGGTTGAGACCACTCTACCAAGTTTTTGTTGTTTTGTATTGCTCGTCTAGCAGTAACTAGCTCTAATAACACAACTCCATAACTGTATATGTCACTTTTCTCTGAGAGCTCTCGAGTAACCACATATTCCGGATCCATATAACCTGACAATCATTGAATGCTTTGTTATCTCTGGTTAAGGTATAAAAGCTAAGTCTATTGAGAAAGAAGATTTTGTCCAACCTAATAATCATTTAGGGTGCATTTGGTACTCAATATTGGACTGAACTTGATATTACAATACACAATATTTAACATTTTTTTCTTACGTCTGGCTAAGTAAAAAAAGAACTATAGTTACTTGAAAATTACTCTCAAGTGTAAAAATAAGTAATGTATTATTTCAACTTTAATCACTAAAAAATTTATTTCTTTTTTAAACTAACTTATTTACTTGTAAGTGAACTTTTTACTCTTAGTCAAACATGCTGTTAAGGTTGTCAAGTACAGGACAATCCACTTTAAGAAACAAACCATTAATGTTTTCGTATATCTGGATAAGCTATAAAGTTAAAGAGTTTAAAATCACAGAGGATTTTGTCTAACCTGGAGTTCCCCGGATATCAGTGTTTATAGGTTCGAAGCAAACAGAGCCATCTTTCGAAGCATGAGCAAGGCCAAAATCAGCAACCTAGAAGAGCGGCAAAATACAATGAGTCCTTTTCCACAGTTCGTGTCAAAACAGGGACATTTCAGTTCATTGATCATATTTGATTTTGTAACTTTGACATTTAACTAAATCCAAGATATGCAAATTGCCTGTGAGAAATGGACCAGAAAGATCCATCTTTTTCCCATGCTACCAATCAAGTTTAAAAAGACGAGTTTAGCACAACGGTTAACTTATTAAATCAATTGTGTTCTATGACACTGAGTGTTGGATCACATGATAAATGTAACAGAAATCACAATGTTTAAGGTCGATATGCAGCCATACGAGAATTGAATGACGCTTCTTCAGGACAAAAAATTAAGGGAACAAGAATTTAGGTCTTTAGGACATTATTTAGCATCGACCTAAAGAAGTTTTCATCACAAAAGCTATGCAATCCTAGTAGAGTAGGGTTTTTTCTTTTATGAGCCAAGGGAGTAGTAAACCAAAAGGATTTCATCGGACCTTCATGTTGCATTGAACAAAGTGGGGAAAACATATTCAATTAGTCCGCAAATTAATGAAAATGAAATTTGGCTTCTTGTTGTAACATGCCACTGGTCCACAAAAAAGGAAAAGAAAAAAGACAATATTCACAACCATGCAGTTAAATTTACATACCAAGTTGACTATTTGAGTGCATTACCTTTGCAACAAAATTCTCATCTAGTAATATATTGCTGGACTTAATATCTCTATGACACAGAGGAGGATTACAATAGAAGTGAAGGTACTCCTGCGCAGAAATGTCATCAGGAGTAAGTATAGAATTTTTTAAAATTGCATTAATAAGTGATTTTTGTTTATTAGCTTTATTTAAGAATTTACCAATGCATTTGCCACGTCAATGGCAATCTGAATTCTTGTTCGCCAACTCAGAGGAGTTCTACCTGGGGCTGAATTCAAGCATTTGGAAATTCAGAAAAATGTTGATGAATTATTTTTGAACTTTTCTAACAAGCCAGATACCAGAATAAGGTGAAAAGGGACGAAGACGCACTCAAAAGATGATCCTTTAAGCTTCCATTTTCCATATATTCATACACGAGAAACCTGCCGTAAAACAAGTTCCTTTAGGTTTATCCAGCGTGCAAAGGTTCAGGTGCACGTGTTTTTCTGATGTAGGAAGGGCAAAATAAATAAGGGAACAAAAATGTGATGACCTCTCATGTCTTTTGATGCAGAAGCCCCTCAGAGAAACAAGATGGCGATGATGTAGTTGAGCAAGGAGTTCGATTTCCCGCCGAAACTCGTCCTCTGCCTGCTCTGACAATGTGTCCATCCGCTTCACGGCTACCACTGAACCATCATGAAACTTCGCTTTATACACAGTACCAAATTCTCCTTGTCCAATGATGGTGTTGAAGTTTTCTGTAGCTTTCTTTGTATCTTTGTAGCTGAATTTTCTGAACATAGGGGATGGACATTCATGTAATCCATATTTCCATCCTACAACAATTGGAAAATACAACACCTAATGTAGTTATCACTTCATATTATCAAAGTTTAAAAAAACTGAAGAAAGAAAAACCGGAATCAGAATGTACCATCCTGATATTTTCTTGCAGCGCGAGGAATGGATTTCGAGGATGTCTTATCATCTGTATCAGAATCAAGCTCTTGGCTTTTCTTGCGGATAAGAATAATCAAGACTACCAGGATCACCACAGCCAATGCTGTAACTGAGATGCCAACGCTAGGAACTAATGTGAGATGGTGGTTATAATTATTCCTCTTTGAGCTCGAGGAAAATTGAGCCGGACTAGCAGTAATCAGTGGGGTGGAGGACGCCTTAGGTGGAGGTGAAGATGGGAATGAACCTGAAACAAGTAGATACGATAGCAACAGAAAATGAACGGTTCAGAAAATTACTGTAATTATGAAGAAAATCTAAGTAATATTCAATATGTTTATTGCATAAATGGATAGGCGTAACACAAAAATATGTCAAAGACCCTTTAGAAAGCAGTGACTAAGGTCATAAATTCACATTTCAGAAAGAATGGAAAGTAGCTGAATAACTAACAATATTCATTAACTCTTGTATTTGTTGGAATCCTCAACAGGATCTGGAATAGTTGCCATGGAACACCGTATAATATAAGAGTTTGATGAAGGGAAGTTATTACAAAATCTTCGTCAACCAGATATGTATCAGCATCATATTTCTGATGAATATGTCCCTTAGAGAAAAACTTAACAAGGGACATCGAATAAATTTCCCGTGGTGAAACAAAAAGAATTTGATGATAGAATTAGGCAGAAAATACTTAATAAATGTGAAAGAATAAACTGATTTACGATTCACATGTAGTGTGCTAGAAGAAAGAGCTAAATAATCAAATTGCTATTTTTCTATACCTGGTGGAAGATTAAGCCCTTGAACCCCAAAGAAACAACCTGCAATGCCAATAGTCAATGCGTAATCGACTTGACTTGCAAGTGCAGCAAAAGTTGCATCTCTGCAAGTACTCAATGTCATATTATCTGTTGACCCCAATAGATTATGAAGATAAACGATACCAGCATTCAAGCACTTTTTACAAGTACTGTTCTCCAACAGTGGTACTTTGCAATTTACAGTAACATCACTAAAGTTTGGAGACTGCAGCATCTGGTTAACTGTTGATCGACCCTGGCATTCATAATTTACGGGTATTTTTGTCCCAAAGCCACAGAAAACGGATGCATTTCTTGTTATTCCATATAGTTGGAAAGTTTCTGATATTGTACGAAGGCAAACATCAGATAAGTTTGAAGTAATCCCCAAGTTACTCGTTGCATTTGCATACCTTGAGACAGAAATAGCGACCAAGGCATTAAGATGTCGGCAACACTTTCCTCTATCTTCTCCACTGGAACATTTGGAGGCAGCCAGCGTAAAATTAGACCTACTCAAATCTAACGGGCAATCTGAAAATATTAAAGAATAAACAAAATAAAATATGATTACCTCACAATTGTAGTTTGTCAAGCATTATAAAAAGAATGTTTCATCCTCATCAGGCGAAGTCATGTAAGAGTGATAATGAATACTTATTGTGGTTTCATTCATAAAGAGGTTATTGTGTTGAAGGAGCTAATTACTGGAATTACCCACCATGCCTCCTCATTTATCCCTTGATCTCAATCTAACCATGCAAGTCTACAAATTTACATTTTCGTCAAGCTCTGCCCGCCAAATTACAACAGTACCAACCTCAAGATTCACCACCTTATTAAATTAGCTTAAATGTTATCAGTCCAATATCCTTAAAAGTAATTGCAAAACGTAATCTATGACTCTATCTAGATGCCCCATAAAACTGAAAATAATAGAAAAGGAAAAAAACAGGGAAATGAGTTGAGGTAGCCCAAACTAGGAAGGAATTTGTGTAGATAGACCCCAATAAAAAATCTTTATTTAAATAACCTTTGACAAATAGACTGTCCTATAATACCCTCTTATGTAGAAATTACAATCAAAGCCTCTATAAGAATATAGAAAGTTCAATTGAGTCCTTAAAAATTTATGAAT
>CAIGRP010079482.1:0-15557 GCA_903798385.1 Fraxinus cuspidata | reverse complement strand
CAACCCACGCCCACCCCTACTTATATTTAAATTGGCACTCTTTTATACTAGCGGTTTAGAGAAGCATGCGTAGATGTCATGCATAGAGTGATGAATCATTTGTCTATAAATTCATTCTTAGTCGAATGATTTCATCTATTTGTATAGTGACAATCTTTGGGAGCAGTAGTTTGGAGTGCCATTTATCTAGTCTAAAATTTGGATGTTGGAGTGAATTTTAGCCTATGTCACTCATGTTCTGGATCCAGGGCACATAGGGCTCAATTTAAGCAAGATGCTATTCCCAATGTGCAGTTGCTACATAACATGTACTGATTGTGTGCCACATAAAGTTTACTTGTGGCAGTCACGCACCTTCCTCAGCTGATCATGAATGTTAGGATGGTAACATTTACAGGATTGCAAAATTTTGGGGGGGGGGGGGGGGAGGGGAAGGAACATATTTTTTCGTTTGTTATGTCAATATATAATTTTGAAAACACTGGCTAACTCACCCATGTTATACATGCTAGATAATACATGGACCCATTCTTAAAAGATGTGACGAAAAACAATATCGTTTGATCATTCGTAAGCAGACATATGGTGAAGTAATATGAAAGTGCTGATAAAATGATTCTTCCAGATGTACTATACCACATATAAGAAGCATTATTTAAAAAGAGTAGAAATGTAAGCTTCTATTCACATTTCTTAATTTTCAGATTTTATATTACTTATTCCTTCATGGTTTCACAAATTTGAAAGAGAAACATACTTCATGGTTTAAGAAAGAATTGGAGAACTCAGCAACCCCTCTTTTGTTTTGTATAAACAATCTTGAAAAAATTAGTGGAAGAATAAATCTTCAATGCAATAAAGATCATCTAGCTGGTGTTCTATGTTCTCAAATTTATTACAACCCAATATCTAAGCTGATTATTTCATACAATCGACTCAATCTAAGGTGCCTAAACTTAATGCAAGTACTCATACTGGTACTTTCCTTTTCTTGGGTAATTTCTTCAATTTGATGTATCTTGTTTCTTTCTTTACTCTACACACCTCCAAATTCTTCTCAACACAATCAGTTTCAACATATTTTTTGCCATCAACTATGAAGCATGGACACTTCTACTAGGGCGGCGTGACATGTCCAACTCATGTCATGTAGGACACACCGACTCTCCACGATCACTCACGTGTTGTGTCTTATTTTTTATATATTTTCAATGCTCGAAAGATACATTAAACATGCTCATTGAGCAAGTGTGATACATGCTATGTACCATGTCTTTTATCAAAAAGAATAAAAATAAAGATATTATAAAGAAGTTAAATCAACGTGTCCTTGTATTAGTTTCTCGAAAAATCACGTGTCAGTGTCATATCGTATTGTCCCACATTGTGTCCATGTCCAAGTCTGTGCTTCTTTGGCCATCAACCTATAGC
Source organism: Fraxinus cuspidata (assembly GCA_903798385.1). Lineage (NCBI taxonomy): Eukaryota > Viridiplantae > Streptophyta > Magnoliopsida > Lamiales > Oleaceae > Fraxinus > Fraxinus cuspidata. Next base: position 14,126 of record CAIGRP010079482.1, on the reverse strand, counting down.
CTGCATATCTATACTTCTATATGTGCAAGCTACATTCATCTAAATCACATTATTATAACCAATCATAAACAGAGGTTCTCACAAGACAAGGATTACGTAGGAGGAGAAGGTGACTGAGAAAAATATAAAAAAGCTAGTATTAGTTGCAACTTAGATGATCAATATTATCAGCATAGGAGGAGCTGCATGTTTCTTCAACAGTCGAACTAAGAGCCACTAATTAGCACAAAGAACTCAGGGCACAAAACTCAATCAAGATTTCAAGGTCATTCATTTGTCATCAAGTGCATGTGTCAATAAAATAGTATTTACCTGTTAATTGTTGGTCTAGTAGGTGGCTTCATCCCAAAAACAGAGAAATCAAGTGACATTTCACTCCTCTCTCCAGCTGCCTGTCTATTCTCGTTCCCATGTTCATCAATCTTGTCAAACTGGTGAGTGTTCACTTCAAATCCCTCACGTTGCGGCATCACTCTCCTTGACTTTCTTGGAGGAGACAATACCGTTGGACCACCCTGTGAATTAAAATCCAAAACCTTAAAACTAGCTGACTCCTTTTTTGGGGGAGGTCTAGGTAGCGAAGCGGGTTTTGTAGGTGGAGGTACAGAAGAAAAGTACCTAAAGAGAAAGCAAAGGTTAAAATCCCACCATTGTAAAGAAATCATCATCATGCCAAATCAAACATACCGGTGCTCCAACGCCTGTTGCACTGAAATTCTAGCCTTTGGATCGTAAGAGAACATCTTTGATAAGAGGTCCAAAGCATCATCACTTGCCATGGGAAATAATGTACGTAGTGATTGACCAGGAACATATTGGTATTCCACATAATCAGGAAGGTAGATCATATCTTGCCACTGAGATGACTTTGGGGTCCCAAAAACCGCAAAGATCTTTCCCAATTGATCGATATCACTATTTCCCTAAAAGATTGTCATCGAAACTAACTAAGAGAAATGTAACAAATTCAAAAGTGCAAAGCTAAATGACTACGGAAAATGATGTACATAAAGTTTTTTAACTCTTTATTTGAAGAATGGTTTGAGTGACAAACTTGAACTGCACCATAACACCTCTACAGCATTAAGAAAGTTCAAGTGCCTTCCCAGTTGCAAGGGATTGTTGAGGGGGGCCCGAATAGAACAAAAAAAAAAACAGAAAAGAGAAAGAAAAGACAACAGACCCTAAAGACTACAAATCAAATAAATGCAACAATTCTAAGTGACACTTGAAATGGTAATTTTGCATGACCAGAAACATTGACATGCTTTAATGTTATAGACTAAGGCTACTTCACCATTGCGACTAAACTACTCATGCCAAAGCAATTGCAGTTTCCAGCAACATATAAGTCCCACATTACTAATTTGCACTTCAAATTGCATGTGCGTGTAAATTGGCATGCCACTGCTTATAATCACAGATTTCCCAGCAGCCATCGTTGGAACTATTGAAGCAAATGACTGAATCATCATATCAAGAAATGCAAAAACATAAACAGCAGCAACTATTTCCAAGTAACGAAACGAAAAAAAAAGAAAAAAGAAAAAAAAAAACATTTATAAACATGAAAAAGGAAATTCACCTGCAGAAAAGGTCTTCGTAACAGTAGTTCAGCAAATATACAAGCTGCTGCCCAAACATCTACCCCTGGGCCATACTGCTTGGCACCAAACAACAGCTCAGGCGCTCTATACCATCTAGCAAAGACCTAAATAAAGAACAGACAGTTATACGTAGTGAAATAAAAAATTAATTGAAGGAAGAGATGCAGACTGAATTGAAGTTATTGCTTTATAATAGAATTTGCACTCTTTTAGAGAATCCACATCATATCAGCAAGAACCTTTTAGCAATAAGTAGATAAGTAGACAAAAAGTATCATAATTCCAAAACAATATATAAATCTACGTCCAAAAGCACAATGCAGCGGGGACTATGAGTGCATTTTTTCCTAAAGTAGATGGAGTGGTTCCTGTTATATTTGCACCATACAAATACATTTATATTAGTGACAGATCCATGAGTCATTCACCTACTGTTTCCAAGTATAATCACAAACCACCATAAGGAAATTACTGCATTCCACAACTAAACAGATTTAAGAACTCTATTGTAATATTTGGCTCATATAAAGTGACGTGTATACTGGAAAAATAGGCCAGTGCTAGAGGGTTATTTTTGGGTTTCAATATACCCTGTACAGGCTAGTATTAGTGTGTGTGTGCGTGTGTGTGTGAGAGAGAGAGAGAGAGAGAGTTTTGTAATCCATTCATTTTCACAAATAATAAAATCATAGCCGCTTCACCCCCGTGAATGTAGCCTACTGCCGAACCACGTAAATCTGTGTTTTCTCTTCTGCTTTCTCTTTGTCGATTCCATATTATTTATCATTATTGCCGCACATAATAGAACAAATTCATAACCTCAACCTCCAAGAGATGTGATAATTTTACTTAGTACATGCAAGTAGCATCACTGACTTCATAACTTGAAGATGCAACTAAAATTATCATTCGAGAGAAATTGTAATTACTCAAGGTAATCAGCTCATTTATATCAACATGCCGATCAACAATGACTTTATGCTGTCTAATAGGACGCATAGTTGTGGGAGAGAAAAATAAAATTAGCTGGAAGCTGAGTGAACTTCATGAAACAGGATTACTTCTAAGGGAGTGCTGACTGCATCCGTCAATGATAAATAGGAGTACCGGAGAGAGCATACCTGGTGAGTGAACCTTCGATCTGGGCTCCCAAATATACGAGCTAAACCAAAATCAGCAAGTTTAAGCTGTCCGTCTGCTCCAATCAACAAGTTGTTGGGTTTCATATCCCTATTCATAAGTCGAAAATACTGAACATAAATTAAAGCAAGTTAGAAACTTGATAGGAAATGCCTTTAAAGAATTATACCGATGCAAAACCCATTTCTTATGACAAAATGCAAGTCCTTTTAGCGTCATCTGAAGGTAGGACTTTATGTCAGCCGGTGAGAGCACGATATTCCTATCACGAATAACTGTTTCTAGATCTGTCTCCATGAATTCAAACACAAGGTGCAAGTTTCCCTTGTGAGGGAATGCATCAATCAACTCAATTATATTTGGATCATCAAGCTCTTTGAGCAATTTAATTTCTCTTAATGCTGTGAAATTAACCCCTTCCTTCTGCTTTCCAAGTCGAATTTTCTTAATGGCAACTGTCTGCCCTGTCTGCACGAATCAAAATTCGACTAATTATCGTCAAACCAATAACCTAAATTTGCCATTTTAATTTGAAACAAAAGTAAAATCTTGCCAGATAATTATTTTTCCCTTAACTTGAGAATAATTGCAGCTCTTAACCCATCTTGATTCACACATATATGAACTCAACATATAAAAAGAAAAAATCAAATAATCTCATACCCAGAAAAAGTTAAAAGCGTATCAATTGTTTCGACAATCAAATAAAAAGTCAAAATCCTAAAACACATTCACAAAGGCAAAAACTCTCACATAGGCGTATACAATAAACATACCTTGGTATCGATAGCTTTGTAAACGACACCATAGGTACCTTCACCAAGCACTTCACGTCTCAGGTACCGATCGGCGACCTTCTTAGTAAGTAACTGATCCAGTTCCGACATTATTTCTCTTCGTTTATGCTTTACTTTCGTTAAAATTTAGTGTGTGAAAAAATGGGCTCTCTATGATTCAACTCAAATTTTCACAACAGAAATTAACCGTCAACGAAGACATTTACTACATGAACTTGTGAATTAAAAGTCGACAGAGAGCACAGAATATTGAGCGGATAAATATGTAGAACAGGGAAAGGGGAAGCGGGTGGGCTAGAGCGTGGGGGTGGAGCGTGCACCTGCTTTTCGCCCCCACTTCATTACTGTAGTACCAAGAAACAAGAATAAAAAATTATAACAAAATTCAGAAAAATAATTTGAGAATGAAGCTTGCAATATTTGTTTATATTATTAATGAGTAACTGATAATCTAAAAATAATTTCCTCAAAAAACATATATTAACTCATAAATGTGAGATTTATTTAATATATCAACAACTTATATGGATTGTACTTCATGATTTCGAGCTTGTTTGAGACAAAGTATAATGAGTAATGAATTTTGGAATGTGTGAATAATATTAATAATTGAATAATAGTTGTGAATTTACGATTAAAATTAAAAATAATATTATGGAGCATCCGTGGTACTACAAGCCCACAACACTTTAGTCTACATTGCATTAGTAATAGGTCCAATTAAGCTATTATTTGGTAGAAATTAGAATCAAGATTTTAATAAAAGTCAAAATCAACAACTAATTTTAATTATATATTTCATGGAACCCACAACTTTTCAATCACATATTTCATTAACTTTTATCAAAACTTACTAAAAATCCTATTTTAATTCATACCAAGGAGCTAAATATGAAACTTGTTTAATTAAAGATATTTTTTAATGAAAATTAAGGTGTGTATTCAATATAAACTCTTAGACATAGTTATTAGACTCGACTCAATCATTGACCCGGATAATTCATCGGGTCATCGGGTCACTGGTTCAACCGATGGGTCATTGTTGATTTATACGTCCAAACAATTTTTTATTATGTGAAATTTATCTACATATATATATAAACAATGTATACTTATTATTATTGTTATAATTACTATTATATTACACAATTTTTATCAAGTTTGAAATTTTCCTAAATAAATAAATAAAATTAATAGTGTACTTGCATTCACCCAAAGTATTCCAAGTTTTGTAATCCTATCATTTTCACATATAATAAAATCATAGCCGCTTCGCTCCCGTGAATGTGGCCTATTGCCGATCCACGTAAATCTGTGTTTTCTCTTTTGTTTTCTCCTTGTCGATTCCATATTATTTATCATTATTGTCGCACATAATACAACAAATTCATAACCTCAACTTCCATGAGATGTGATAATTTTACTTAGTACATGCGAGTAGCATCACTGACATCATAACTTGAAGATGCAACTAAAATTATCATTCAAGAGAAATTGTAATTACTCAAGGTAATCAGTTCATTTATATCAACATGCTGATCAACAATGACTTTATGTTGTCTAATAAGATGCATAGTTATGGGAGAGAAAAATAAAATTAGCTGGAAGCTGAGTGAACTTGATGAAACAGGATTACTTATAAGGGTGTGCTGACTGCATCCGTCAATGATAAATAGGAGTACCGAAGAGAGCATACCTGGTGAGTGAACCTTCGATCTGGGCTCCCAAATATACGAGCTAAACCAAAATCAGCAAGTTTAAGCTGTCCGTCTGCTCCAATCAACAAGTTGTTGGGTTTCATATCCATATTCATAAGTCGAAATACTCAATATAAATTAAAGCAAGTTAGAACCTTGATAGGATATGCCTTTAAAGAAATGTAACCGGGCGGCACCCCGATTCCATGTTTAGGAGGATTCATCTGGGTGAATCACCAGTGGGAGATCAGCATCCAAGAAAAGATTAGTCAAAGAGTGCTGCCCGATGCAAAACCCATGTCTTATGACAAAATGCAAGTACTTTTAGCGTCACTGAAGGTAGGACTTTATGTCAGCTAGTGAGAGCCTACAACACTTTAGTCTACATTGCATTAGTAATAGGTCCAGTTAAGCTATTATTTGGTAGAAATTGGAATCAAGATTTTAATATAAGTCAAAATCAACAACTAATTTTGATTATATATTTCATTGGATCTACAACTTTTCAACTACACATTTCATCATTTTTTATCAAAACTTACTAAAAATCTGATTTTAATTCATACCAAGGAGCTAAATATGAAACTTGTTTAATTAAAGATATCTTTTAATGTAAATTAAGGTGTGTATTCAATATAAACCCTTAGACATAGTTATTAGACTCGACTCGATCATTGACCCGAATAATACTTCGGGTCACTGGACCGGTGGGTTAATGGTTCAACCGATGGATCATTGTTGATTCCTACGTATGACCAATTTTTTTTAAAACTGAAATCTCTCTCTCTCTCTCTCTCTCTCTCTCTCTCTCAACAATGTATACTTAGTATTATACGTTATAATTACTATTAAATTACACAATTTTTATCAAGTTTGAAATTTTCCTAAATAAATAAATAAAATTATAAGTGATTAAAATTAAAACACACACACACATATATATATACACGCACACATAAGCGAAAGTCTGAATAGTATGTTGGTCAATAACATAGTGTATTATATGGTTTTTTTCAAATTCGAATTCACATTTCAGACAAACACATACTTTTGTATAAATCGTTGGGTGCGGGCTCGGGCCGGCTGACTCCCAAACCGGGCAATTCGGATGATTTTTGTTGGGTTTTATTGGTTTTTAACCGGTTCATATGCTTTCCAATCAAAATGTACAAACCGGTCCAGAACTCTTCCAAGTTTGGCGAGTTTCGGGCCGACCGTCTGGACCGGGCCGATTTTAATAACTATGCTCTTAGAAACTTAACAAGTGTTCAATAAGTACTTTTTAAGATTCATTAAAGTCTTGGATATTCATTATAGACTTTTTAACCTCCTTACACGTCATAAGGTATTAAATCAAGATATATATTTTTTTTTAAGTTTTAAAGAGACACTATTTGTTAAAAGTGTCAATGACTTATAAAAAAATTTCTCATACTAGCTCAACTGCAATTTTAGCGGATTTTGAAAGTTATTGTAAATTTAGTGATTTTCAATTGAAAATTTAATCAATTCTATTAAAGTCATTAAAATTTATGTACATCAATTGAGATTTTAATGAAAATCCACTAAAATTAAATGTTCCTAATAATCCGTAAATTTAAAATATGTGTAACAAACTCTTTCGAAATTTCATCACCATTTATAAAAAGATGCTTATGAGTTTTGTAGAAAGTTATTAAAATTCACAAAAATCAATGGACTTTATAATCTTTTATTAAACTTCATAAAAGTCGACACTCCTAACTTTTAAAGCAAAATTCAAAATTTCTCAAGTCTCTCATTTACACTCAAAATTTTGAAAGCATTTTAAAAATAAAAATTATATGTAATATTTGTCGTCCAAATTTTCTTTCTTCTATTCATTACATTCAGTTTTTTTGGGTGGCGGCCATAACTGTGACAGGATTTCACAATACTTGGATGGGAAGATTCACTCTTATAGACTCTGCTTAATTAGTTAATAAAACGGCACCAAAAAATTAAAAAGTCATTCAATTGCACACATGAGAATTTAAAAATATTTTGCCTTTAAGATCAGGGCTTTATAAACACGATAAATTCCTTTTTTTTTTGTTTAAAAGAAACTAAAATATTGCATTAATAGGAAAGAGTATAGGTTTTCATTTTTATATAAAATCATAAATAGATAAATATTTATTTTCTGTTTATATTAAAAAATTTAACAAAATACATGAAAAATCAGTAGTTGAACTCTTAATAACCAATAAACGTTTGACCTTACAAGTATCACAGAGGAATGTCCCTTCGGCCACTCTTGACATGGTTTGTGAAGAATGATGAAATGGCAAATCTGAATCCATAGAATTATTAAACTACTGAAACCAGAAGTGCCCATAGACCATAGATCCCAACTGAAACACGGTGACAATAGGGGATTCAAAATGACAATCAAATAAGACAGAAAATTTCAAGCATTTTAAATTAAGCAAACAAAGATATTCAAAACTGAAACACCAATGAGAATCCAAATGCTCACTCCAAGAGTTTAAAATTAAAATGTAGAGTTGCTTTTGCTTAAATCATTGTAACAGAAAGCATTTTCAGCTGCGTGTTCTTTCTAGTAACGTCCAACCCCCCAAACTCTGATGACACCGTCTGTGTAACCGCTGAATAGTGTGCTCCCATCCATACTCCAATTGAGACTAGTGCAGTATAGAATCTACAATGTAAATTTCAGAAGATAAGGTACATAGCCAAAACGAGTACTTCCAAAAAGGTTTAAGAACTCACTGCAACAACACTCGAACAAAGGTAGAAAACCGACCTCAAATTCTCAAAATAAGACCAAGCAATGGCCATAGTACGTAAAATCAAGAATATATTGTTCAAGCTTCGATAAAAGTTTACAAGTTATCTTTGATAATTTGAACAGCCTAAAGTAGGCTAATGGACGCCACCAGCTAGTCGACTCTGTGCAGGACGGGTAAGCTATCTTCTAGAGGGCTATAAAGTATGAACAAAATTGCACAGGGGGTGTGAATGCAAGAATTGTTAATAAAGATTACAAAAATGAGTGCATCTCAATTGCAGATTAATCAGTTCTCAATCTTTCATCTTGAAATATACAAAATTATATATAAAACATCAATCAAGTTTCAAAGACGGACAAGGGTGCTCATCCAAGCATAATGCCAGAAAAATATTCGACTATTACATTTTCAACACATGGACAAAATCTGAACTTGAAGTGTCAAATGCATAAACTAAAACTGTAGGCAACAAATTCAAATCGATCTCTATAAATGACCATAAAAAAGAATGAAGCATATTCGTAATTAATAATTAACAAATTAAGAACACAAATAGATACACGATATTATATATGTACCTTGTTTTTGTTACTGGTTTGAGTAGTCTCTTCAGCAGCCATCTCACTCTCCTGTTTCAAATCAACCTTAAGATCCACAACAACAGTCTTGCTCTCCAAGTCCCAAATCTTAATGCTGGCTTCAGTGGCTGCACAGAGCCAGTACCTATTGGGACTGAAGCAAAGTGAATGAATAGTCGAACCCGCTTCCAACGAGTAAAGCTTCTTCCCTTCAGCCAAATCCCATAGCAATATCACTCCATCTTTCCCTCCACTCGCGCATAAGGACCCATCAGGCGAAACAGCCGCCGTGTTAACCGAACCGGTATGCCCAGCCAAGGTTGATCTCAGCTTACAATTAGACAAATTCCAGATTTTCAGAGTCTTATCCCAAGACCCAGAAACTATAGTTGGCTGATGCGTATTAGGCGAAAACCGGACGCAAGAAACCCAATCAGAGTGGGCATCACCGTCTTGAATAGTGTACTTGCATTCACCCAAAGTATTCCAAAGCTTAATAGACTTGTCACGCGATGCAGAAACAATCTGCCTATTATCAACGGAAAACGCAACCGACAACACATCCTTAGTGTGGCCAACAAATCGGCGCGTTGTAGCACCAGTCTGAAGGTCCCAGAGGCGGAGCTCGCCGTCCCAGCTCCCAGAAAGCGCAAACATACCGTCGGAGGAAAGGACAACGTCCTGGACGAAGTGGGAGTGGCCAGTAAGGCGGCGGCGGGCGACGCCATAGGTCCTGTCTTCCTTAGTGATATTCCACAGAATAATGGACTTGTCACGGGAAGATGTGACTATCATGTCGGAGTTGTCTACCGGCGTTGCAATTGCGGTCACCCAATCCGTATGGGCCCTCATTATGCCTCTCAACACCAGCTGCTCCTGCGCCATAGCCGCTTCTCTGTGTGTGCTTTGTCCTTGGAAGAGGGTTTCTTAGGGTTTGCAGAAGCAGAATGAACGGAAATAAAGGGAATATATACTGAGTAGGGAATTTTGGGCCTGTACAGGGTGGCCTTTCCGGGAATTGTATATATGGGCGGGTTTGGTACAAATAAATTGGGCGGGCTGCTCGTGCCCGTCTGTTATGAGCCTATGGCCTTATGAATTAGGCTCTGCATTCGAATTTAACTAGAACATTTCAATACAATCGTAAATTGCTCAAAAAAAAAAAAGCCAAACTCACATAGTAGAGAAAAAAATAGATGTCTAAAGGTTCATTTAGATTCAAGGCTCAATTAGATGAAGTTACTTAACGAAATTAATATTTTCTTCCTAGACTTGTAGGTGATTTTACTTTTATTTTAAGAAAATAAATAACACTTCGATAAAAATTCATAAAATGAATTGAAGATTAATTTTAGACTTGAGGATCTATTTCTTAAACACTAATGCCACATAGACATTCAATTTTTGTTTCACTTAGATAGAATTCCATAGAACTCATTGGAGATATTCTAATAGTTTGTTGGATTCCATGTAGGCGTCAGCTAGGAAACAAATGTCAAGTAGGTTGAAATGGGGCCTGGCATGTTCTCCACGCACTTTGCCTAGCATCTACAAAGCATTATGATCCACCAACCTTGCACATATGGTATCTTCGGTACGTAACTCACATGGTCTTCGTGCAAAAGATTGGTGAACCTCGTGCAGGTTCAAATGGAGATGAGGAACTCCAATAAGTTGGGAAGGCAAGGGCAAGGACTAGTAAGCAAAACTTGGGTGTATAGTTCCACATTATGATAGTTGGAGCCTAGGTGCGTGAATTTTTATTACAAGGAAACAATCGTATAGGTCCTAAATATCCATCCAAAATCTTTTGTGATTAGAAGAGATCTAGAAAAATAATCTCCAATAAAGTAATTCGGTTTGGAAAGTAAAGATGCCGTAGCATTGACAATTCTTAATTAATGGATGGACAACGTGTTAAATAGCTTTGCAACATCTTTAACCTAACATATAATCTAATCTATAAATGTACTAGCATAGCTCGAAGCAAATTTACGTAATTCTCTAAACTCTAGACAAAACTTTGCCGGTTAGTCTCTCCCACACCTCCTATTTCTCCTGTTCTTATATTCCCGAGTTAACTTGATTGTCGGAGTATAAACAATCGGCAGCATTTTTTCTTGGAATGAGGATCTTAGCTCGCTAACACAGTCCTAGTGTGCATATAAATTGGTAGGAAGGTGACAAGGAATTAGTTGATAACAAGGTTGAGTGGAGTAAAATAGACATATTGATTAACCTAGGACTTAATTACTCCTCTAAATATCGTTAACATTTTAAGAGAAACTTCAAAGCTAAATAATTGTTTTGATCCACTGTAAATTACGTTGATCATTACCTCAAATCTGTTTTTGCAAGAGCAATTGCCTACGTACCCATTTTCTATTTTCTTATTATCATTTTTCTGTGTGTGAATTGATGAATACACAAAAAGAGAACAGAGATATCAGCTCTATTCTAATAATGAACTTTTACAATAAATGCTTAGGGGTTATCAATGTCATACACTGAAAACGGGCCATGTTCGGTAAGGTAGACTTGACAAATTTTATTCATCGGACTTTCCACTGCAACATATGTGGCAGCTTGAAATTTCCAATAGAAACAAAGCAAATGGCAATATTGAAAAGCAGAGAGAAAATCATTCATCTGCTTAATGCTTGCTTCTGCATAGCAGCCGCTGGAACCAGTAGGCAGACATCTTCGGATATCTCTTGAGGGTTTTGAAATCAACATAGACAATGCCGAACCTTGATGTGTACCCAAGTCTCCATTCAAAATTATCAAGCAATGTCCACTGGAAGTAGCCGATCACATTGGCTCCATCGTCAATTGTTTTCTTCAATTCTGCTAAATAGCTCCTGTAGTAATTGATCCTTGTGGTGTCATGTAAACCCTTAGAAAGTGTAATATTACCTGGATCATCCATTCCTGCCAATCATGTGAAAATGATTCAAAATTTAGATACTCGGATAGTTTTCACATAAAAATAAAAATCCCTCGAATTTAGATTACATAATGTACCATTCTCAGCCAAAATCATGGTAGGATTTCCATAGTGCTCTTTAATGTAGTTAACAGCTTTGTACAGACCCCATGGTACAATGTAGAGCCAATAAGATTGTGCCTGATTTTCATAGTCTTATTTTTATCAGCAAGAAGTACTTAATAGAAGTTCGGCTCAGTTTGTAAATATTACATAGTTTGAGCTGAGTTACCCTTGGACCGATTGGCACTCCATGACGATCATCTGAAAAGGCAACGACGAGGTAATATTATTCAGTAAATTTAAATGTTGATTTCAGTGTCAAAAGTAGGAGGAGAGTATCTTACAAGCATATCCAACATTCCAATCCTGCTGGTAGCTGAGGGGGCCTGTCTTATTACGATGTGGATCATACATATAGTAAGTAGTGTAATGATTTATGCCCACAAAATCAAAGGACCCCTTTACCATCTTAACCTCTTCTTTTGTGAACTTTGGCAGCCTTTTCCCAACAATATTCTGCATAGTTTTTGGATATTCACCATATACAAGAGGATGCATGAACCTGTACTCATTAAATGGCAGGAGATATTGTCATGGTTCTTCGTTATTTAAATTTGACTAGAAATATACTGATAGTCCCAGGCAAATAACTGAGAAAAGAGAGGGTTCTTCCATCCTCTGAATAAATTGTAGTTTCGGAGAAATTATTAATTGCAAATAGTAACTGAAGATGGCTTAGATTATAGTTAAAGTGATTGACAATTTATTCAAACGTTATCTTAAAATTGAAATCTGTAAAGCTTCAACCATAACTACTGTTATTGATTCTTACCATCCAATTTGAAAGTCTCTCGCCCTTTGAGCTGCAAATTTGTCGGCTTTAGATTTTGTCAATGGTTCATACCAAGTGAAATCCAAAAGAATCCCAATCCTTCCCTTTTGTTTGTCCTGAAAACAGATTTTGAAAGGCATTCAAGAACATTCTCTCACTTTAACCAAAAAGACTCGAATTTACCCAAAAAAAAGCACACACATATTGAAGCAAATGGAAAAATCTGAAATGTTTCGTTTATAAATAGAGGGCATAAATGATTATTTTACTTGATATTTCTCCTTGTATCTCTGAGCGGCAGCTGCGTGGCATAAGATAAGATTACGGCCAACAATGTAAGGTTCGGTAGCAGAATCTCCTTCCGTGCAATTTCCAAATGCTTTCGAGCATCTTCCAGGTGCAAAGAACCCATTGTCATATCCAAGGGCAGCTACCACTCTAGGCTCATTAAACGTGTGCCAATTCTTTACTCTATCCCCAAATGTTTTGAAACAAAATTCTGCATAATCAGCAAAATCTTTCCTGCATAATTTAAATAAATATTATACAAAAAGTTCACAATTATAAGATGTCATTGTTTCTCTTATGAAACTTACACTACTTCACGGCCAAGCCATCCATTGTACCTATCCTGAAGCGCTTGCGGAAGATCATAATGATTAAGATTAGGATATGGAGTAATGCCTGTCGAAAAATAACGAAATGTTAAAGACCTGATGAGATATGATAGAACATGACCTCAACTGGATAAATGTTTTGTTACCTTTTTTGAGCATATAGTTGATAAGCCTGTTGTAGTAAGCAACTCCCTTCCAATTTACTCTCCCAGTTCCATCTACATTTAAAGAACATGACATGTAGTTACTTTTGCTACTGATTATTCATATATTAACATTAGCGGAAATAGCTGTTACGGAAATTACTCGGGAATATTCTTGGCCACGAAATAGAAAACCGGTAGGCATCCAAGTTCAGTGTCGCCATAAGATCGACATCTTGCTACATATCCACAGAAATGCTTCAAGCAAAATTTCCTTAATGCACAGTCAAATTTTAAGTGACAGTTAAAATTCAACTACCTTGTATTTGTGATACTGGTCCACTGCTACCTTACCAGATGCATTATTGGGCTCACGCCCTGTTTTCTAGGCCGAAGTGAGTGATAAATAAGATTCCACCGACAAAAACAGAGCTAAAATTCTTTAAGGTGAATTAAACACTGACCGGGAGTTTTGATGAAGACATCCCATATACTAGGTCCCCGGCCATCTTTATCAGCCATGCCTTCAACTTGGTATGCAGAAGCTGCTGTTCCGAACACGAAATCCTTTGGAAAACTGTTTCTGCTGAGGCCTCCGAGATTGAAACCGACGGTCTCCGGCGACACATTTCCGACACTCAGTTCTGTTTTTGCACTCACTAAACAATAAGTGGAAGTTAATGTGGTAAGAAGCAGAAACAGGAAGGTGGTTCTAGTCATCTTCATGGTGAAGATAAGGAAAATGTAAGTGAAGATGAGTGTAGTAGGTGAAGAAGCTATATAGTCATAGAGGCAAATAATTGGAGATTTTACAATGCTCCCGTTTGGCCCGATTTTCAAAGATTCATTTTTTCCTCAATTTTATCTTTAACCATACATTTTATAAAACCCACAACTTTTATTAAATTTTCGAACACATATTTCATAAACTTTTATTAAAATCTACTTAAAATTT
>CAIGRP010079480.1:0-20991 GCA_903798385.1 Fraxinus cuspidata | reverse complement strand
GTTGTCTGTGTGAAGTCCTTTAAGTCCATAATATGAAGGGTAGCTCGTCGGGCCAGTTACCATGAGCACCCTTAATCTAGGTGCAAAGGTCTTGTAATATATTTGGATTAGTTATTTTTGCAAGGCCATTGCTCTGAGGCTGTTAGACCGATGTTACACGATGATCTATCCCGAGGTTGGTGCAAAAGTCCTTGAATCGTGCATTATCAAACTGCATTCCATTATCAGTTATGAGTACCTTGGTGATCCTAAACCTGCATATGATAGACTTCCAGACGAATGATCTCAGCTTGGGCTCTGAGATAGTTGCTAGGGGCTCTGCTTCCAACCAGTTGGTAAAATATTTTACACCACAACTACGAACTTTAGTTGTCCTCTTGCTATTGGGAAAGGGCCAAGAATGTCTACTCCCCATTGTTCGAAAGGAGCTGAACAATGTATAGGAGAGAGTTGTTTAGCAGGAGTATGGATGACATTATCGAACCTTTGGCACTTATCGCATCTTCTCACAGTCAAAAGTATTTTTTTTCCATGGTCGACCAATAGTATCCGTACATTATAAGCTTGAAGGTTAGGGCTTGTGCTCCTTGATGATTACCACATATCCCTTCGTGAACTTCGGTTAGGGCCTATGCTGATTCAGAGGGCTAGAGACATCTAAGGTATAGAAGCGTAAAGATTTTGCGAAAGAGGACTCCTTGAATAATACAGTATCTCGGTGCTCTAGATCAGACGCTCCTAGCTGCTCTTAGGTCATCAGGGTGATTCTCATTAGTTATGAACCCAACTATAAGGTCCATCCATGAGAGCTCATTATCAATATCCATGACACTAGATTTTTGACATATGCTAGGCTCTGTCACCATTCTAACGTGGACTGTCTTGTCAAGTCCATCTACTCCCATGAAAATGAGTCTTGACAATGCATCTGCCTTACCATTATGAGCTCGGAAAATCTTCAGAATCTCGCAATCCTTGAATCGTCTCTAAAGATCATGTATTTTCAGACAGCATGAGCTCATCTTTTCATCATTTCTTTCAAATGATCACTCGATCTGCCCAACCACAAGTTGTGAATTGCTAAAGAGATTTACATGTTTAATTCCAAGGTTATTGGCCAACTCCAGAACAATGATGACAACTTCATACTTTGCCTTATTGTTGCTGGCTTCGAATTCGAATCGGAGTGCACACTTCACTGGGTTTAACTTCATATTATACCTTCGAATTGTAGAGAACACCTCCTCAAGGTCGACGATGTGTTTATTCACCTGCATTTTTTGACCACCATGTCGTCGACATATGCTTAGATGTTTTTCCCGATTAAATCTGCAAAGACCTTGTTGATGAGCCTTTAATACATTGCTCCTGCATTTTTCAAGCCGAATGGCATAACTTNGATGTGTTTATTCACCTGCATTTTTTGACCACCATGTCGTCGACATATGCCTCAATATTTTTCCCGATCATATTAGCGAAGTCTTTGTTGATGAGCCTTTGACACGTTGCCCTTGCAGTTTTCAAACCGAATGGTATGACCTTGTAGCAATATATGGCTGAGTCAGCTATGAAGGACATCTTCTCTTGATCTTCTTCAGCCATAAGGATCTGGTGATAGCCTGAGAATGCATCAAGAAAACTATACAACTTGTGGCCCGAGGTACTGTCTTCCAAGTTAATAATCCAAGGCAGGGGGTAGCTGTCTTTTGGACACACCTTGTTGAGATCTATGAAGTCGATACACACCCTCCACTTGCCATTAGCCTTCTTGACAAGAACAACGTTGGCGAGCCAATCTGGAAACTGAACCTCCCTAATGAATTGAGCATTGACGAGTTTATTGATCTTCTCACGTATTACCTCTCGTCTATCTAGCGCAAATTGCATCTTCCTTTTCTTTACTGGCTTCGCCTCTAGTCTTACGTTGAGTTTATGCACCACCACATTGGGGACTATTCCCGGCATGTCTTTAACCTTCCATGCGAATACGTCAATGTCATGGGATAGGCACTTGATGAGTTCATCCTTGAGAGCGGTGTAAAGATCCCGGCCGATGGTCATTTTTTTATCGTACTCGAGCTCGACCTCTACCAAATCTTCCACTGGAGCAAGTCTCTCCTGGTGCTCAAGTGTGAATAATTGCATGACATCAGTACTCAAACTTGGACACTAGTAACATAACACTTCATTGCTGCTGTCTGATCCCCACAGACAATTCATACCCATAACTGGTTGGAAATTTCATAGCAAGGTAGAATGTAGATATTATGGCTCTGATCTTGTTGAGTAGTGGTCTTCCGAGAATGGCGTTGTATGCCATGGGGGCCGGACCACATGGAATGACGTAATTTCTATTACCTGCTTCTGTCAGGAGCCCAAAGTTAGGGGAAGGTCGACAAGTCCTTCTGGGGTGATTGTTCCACCCCCAAATCCTTGGAGTGGGGTCTCGACCATCTTCAGCTGCTTAGTGGAAATACCCATCTCGTGATAGCATAATGGAACAATACATTGTTTTCAAAGTTGGCTATTATGGCATATATGACTAAGGCATCATCATGAGAACATAATATGCCTTCCAAGTCCTTTGATCCAAAGGTAATATCTTCCGTATTGTAGAGGGTGGTCTCTCGAATCGAACTGTATTGCCGAGCATATTGCTTACATCCATTGTTTGAATCTCCTCCGGATGATATTTCCCTAACTATGATGTTGATTGTACCAACCGTGGGTTTGTTACCTCTTCCTGACTCTAGGGTCTTTCTCTTATTGTGATCATTCATGGGATGCTTATCGTGACCGATATATGTCTTCAAGAATCTTATTTTAATCAGTGCCTCAATCTCCCGCTGTAATATTATGCATTCCTCCGTTGTATGCCCATGATCCACGTGGTAGTCACAGTATTTGCTCTTATCCCTCGTCTCCGGGAGAGATCGTAACCTAAGAGGCCATTTTAGCTCTTGCATATCTCTGATGTCCATCAGTATGTTGGTCCTAGAGATATTTAGAAGTATGAATGGCCAAGGTGGTACTTCCTACTTCTGCTTGCCTCGAACATGATCTTAAGTTCTGCCCATGTGGCATCTTAAGTTGGGGCTTCTCAGAGCTCGGGCTAGCTTTCATTGCCTCCTCCATCTTGATGTACTTTTCTCCTCCGATGAGGAGTTCAGTCACTGACTTTGGTGGCGTCTTAGATAAAGACATCCTAAAGGCTTCACACCTTACTGCATATGTTAGAGCCAAAATAGCCGATGTAATGTGGAGGTCGGGTATCTGTAACCTTTCTTTATTGAATCATGTCATGAAGTTACATAAGGTCTCATTCGGGCCCTGGCGAAGCTGCATGAAGGTGGTTGCTGTCTTCTTGATACGCTTACTACTTGTGAAGAAAACAGAGAACTTATTGGCAAGATCATAGAATGATGCTTTAGAATTAGGCTCCAGCGGGGCGAACCAATCCCCGGTGGCATTGGTCAAAGTTTGAGGGAAAAGCCTTGCACATTACTGGGTCTGGTGCAACTTGTAGGTTCATGACGTCTGTGTACATGGTTGATGGGGTTAGTGGTCTCATTGTACTCCTTTATGCAGGGGAATTTAAACCTATCCAGGAGCGGATAGCAAAAAACCTCTGGCGTGAACAGTGTGTTAGGGATAAACCTTATCGTTCTTGGGTATTCTGCAACAGTCCAACTATCGAGCGAGACCTATCCGGGAGCGGATAGAAAAAAACCTCTGGCGTGAACAGTGTGTTGGGGATAAACCTTATCGTTCCTGGGTATTCTGCAACAGTCCAACTATAATCACATCTTGTATGATCCGAGCTCGAGCATCAGCCATAAAACCCCCTGGTTGAGCCGAGGTAAGTGTTTGTGCTGGTGCCGGAGAAGTATTTTTTTGACTTAGTAGCTGAGTTAATATTGCAACTTGCTGACGGAGTTCTTCGAATGCTCCAGCAGTAACCACTACTGGTTGAGGATATGGTATTGCTAATGACTCTTCCTGATGGTTTGGGTGCTCCGCAACGGGAGGTTGGTTTGGAATGGATGAGCTTGCTGGAAGAAGAACCGAACGTGTATTCACCATGGCTTTTAATAGCGTTTCCCACAGACGGTGTCAATGATGCTACCAAAAATCGCACATGTTGGATTTCGAGCTTGACAACTGAGAATGAGCACAAACATGATCTTCCAGTACCCGAAACAAATGCGTCGAGATGTGTTATCGTCATCCCTTCGACGCTTAAGTCAGTGAGAAAATATGAAAAGTTTTAGTGCAGAAATTGTATGTAGAAATGTACCTGAATAATGAATTGGGCCTTGTATTTATAGAGGTAGGTAACCCATTCTTGGTTGGACTTGGAGTTCTACTTGAGATGTGTATTGTTCCGCACTTGTGGATCTAGTCACAGTTTTACTGCAACACCCATTAAGGTAGACTCCTTCTTTGCATAGGAATCCTAACTTGAGGTATTTGGATAGACCTAGAATTCCTAGAGAGTAAAATCGGTCCTATGTCTAAAGAACCTTTGAGCCAAGGAAATGGCTCGAGGACGCAACAATATTTGGGGTCGTATATCCTCGAGGACTGTTGTCATCAAACCAATCAAAGCTAATTGTACATATGCTCGAGCATCGTTGGGCATGCTCGAGCACCACATGCTTAGCCCGAGGAATAAAGGGCGTGTTCCACAGAATGGGGTGAAGCTCAAGCTTAGTATGCTCGAGCATAATGGTAGCCATATCAGTTAGATATAGGTGAACAATTTTATCTAGAACCATCTGAAATGGACCAAATTAGCTTAGTTTGAATCAGTTCTAACATAAATTTGGTTTTGGTTTTCAAATTTTTACGAGTCTCTAGCTATATTCGACTCCATAATTACTTTTTAATGACATCTGAATTAAATGGAGAATTAATTAATGTATATCAACTTAAATGAAATAATATGTAGTCAAAGAAATAACCACTTTTGTTGCCTACAAAATAGATAAGAGTATAAAAGTGAAAGAAGAAAATTTATTCGATAATGCAAGCTTGATGAATTTTTTTAGCTTAAAAGAGAACTGGGCGGTTCAATTCTGCTACTGCGCATGGAACTATTTGGTAAAATTAGTTGAATTTCTTTTGATATTCGGTTTGTTTCGATTCTACTCTTATCAATACTTGGCCGTGGCCACTCCTATTAGTTAAGAAGAAAATACATATATTTACGTACACCTTACCTTCAACTACCTCAACCTCAACCTGCACAAACTAAGGTGGTTTTGCAAGGATCTTGATGAAGCAATAGGTTAGACAAAGGCCTTGAGTTTCAATGGGATTTGATACTTAGCGACAAGATCGTAATTCTTTATGGCCTTTTAATTCGATGTTGAAGTTCAGAATTTGAGATATCTTGTTCTATTACAAATTTGCTAGTCAATGTAATACTAAATAATATATATTATAGTCTTCAGTCGGTCTCACCAGACACTTTTAAGACAAAAAATTATTCCTTCTACTTTTGTAGAATTACTAATTTGTTTGGCACAATTTATTTGAAAATTATTTTTTTTCTAATTCATTTTTAACATTACATTATAAGAATCCATAATTTTTTTTCTACTTTTTTAACCACATATTCACCAAACAAATCATTTTTCACTTTTAATAATATCCCCCAAACAAACACTAAGAATAGAGACTTGCATGTTTGGCTAAACTTTAAAGGTTAATTTTCATAAATTTTGAAAAAAAAAAATAACTTTTAAGGATACTTTATAAATATTACTTCTAAGGAAAGAAAAGTAACTTTAACCTTAGTCATTACATACACTTAATTGAATACTGATTAGCTTTACTTTTGGATTAAAAACAGTAACAATATTGTGTTTTCATAAGACTAGACTTTAAGTTGTAATCTAAAATTTTATTATAGATTACTAATTCAAAAATTCTCTTAATTTTTAATTAATGCCAAGAAATCCATGACTCACAAGGCCATTGTTCCCACCTGCCAAGCTAGAAAAAATAGGTTAGATATAGATAAGTTGAAAAAGAAAAATAGATACTTCCTAGCTTATTTGGTTTATGTTAAAGGGGTAATTTCTCCTAGAGTTCCCAAACTTATCAGTTGGTGCAAAATTGTCTCCAATCTAACAATCCGAGTAAAATAATATTCGACCTTCTAAAATAGGTTCTATTGAAGTCCTAATAGGTGAAATAGTTAAACTTTTCGATTAAATTAAAATGTCTATATCATGTGAAGTCCTAATATTTTCGATTAAAATATTGTGTGGAAAAAATGTTGAAAATATTTTTCATTTTACTGTTATCAATCTTGCCATTCGAATATAACATGATTTGAATGATTAAATTATTTGATCCCATCGTGCCCCAGATTGTCCTGCCTAAGCCAGCCGGAGCATCTCATTGAGTTTTGTAACAAGAACATGATAGCTACTCCATACTATTATTTTTTAGTTTAGTTTTTACAATTTAAATTGTATTTAAAAAATTAAAAGTATATATAAAGTAAATAAATAAATAAATTGGATCGTAAACGATGATCTTTTAAATTTTTGTCTTGCCCAGTTCCCCGGACCCAATTGGGTGGGAACGGGAAGGGCAGCTCAAATTCACCATTCTGAACTTAAGAAGTTTCAAAAGCAATCGAAACTTTGTATTTAAAACATCATATTATGTTGTCATACTTAACGTGAGACGTACCGAAAGCAATCAAAAATTGATATCTTAAACTTCACTGCAAAAATATTCTTGAAATCCTAAGACAATATCGAGGAAATTCAAACTTTATTCATTTTCTTCTTCTTTTTTGTTTAAAAAATTTAAAATTAAACCTGAAATTCTGAATCCTGCTGTGGCTATGGACAGTTGGAGAGTTAAAACTCAAAAGGGCTTCAACCTTTGACTTCTTTTCTTTCTTGTAATGCGTGTACTTTAAATACATTGCATAAATTTCAAAACAAAAAGGACAAATTTGTAATAAAAACCTCCCAATGAGGACAAATTTGTAATTACACCTCCGCTCGCCGGAAATAGTCAAGCCAACTGACCAGCATTGACTGCCTCCCCCCATAGCTTTATCCTCCCTCTAAATTTTTCAATTTTGCTATGTTGCCGGCCCTCATTGACAGCAGACTCACGATAGGGGTAGCAATTTTTTGAAATTTTTTTATTCACATGGGTCTCGCACGGGTGTACGCGTGTCAAAAAAAATTCTGGCAAACCAGCTTAATTCTAAATTTTTTATACCCACCAGTCCTTGTCCTTTGAAAATATATATATATTAAAAAATACGGTGCAACATATGGTTTCATTATAGAGAAAAACTCGTTTTCATATATTCTTAACCTGAATTGAAGTGAATCCGGAGAAAAAAAAAAGTTATTTTCTACGTGAATTCTGAACTTATTTGTGCATACATTGCAAATTTTGAGTACTTACTTCATTATGGTTTAAGCTAAAAAGGATTTTATGAATTGTAATAAAGTAATTGAGTTGACGGACATCCAGCAGTCCTTTATCAATTTTACGTAATTCGAATTATCAAACATTAAAAAGGTTTATTACAATAGACTAAGGATCCGTTTGATTGCAAATGTGGGAAATGGGTGGAAAGAAAATGTTTTACGGGGAATTGATTTGCCTAGAAATTGTTTCACCGTGAATTGTAATTAATTGTGTTTGATTGATATAATTTTCCATGGAAAATGTTGAAAGTTTGGTGTTCGTTTTGCTTCCCCTCGAATACGAGGACGTGTTGAGGCACTGTTCTTCGTATATTATGTCATGTTTGATTTAAATAAAAAATAAATTTCTAGTAAATTTTGATAAAAATTAGTGAAATACGAGACTTAAAAATTGATAAAAATAATATATTAGTGAAATACGAGAATTAAAAATTGATAAAAATAATATATCCATAACATATGTGGTCAAAAATGAGTTAAAGAAATAAGCGGCGTTGAGTGATCGCCTGTAAAGAATAATTTTCAATTAAAAATTTTATAATACAAAAACCCAAAAATGCCCCTCAAAAATTATTCTCTTCAAATGGTGAGTAAAGTCGTATTGCAAAGAATTTAAACCCCCCCCCCCCTCCCCTCCCACCCTCCCCTTACCATAAATTTATCAGTTACAACACACACAAAACACGTAGTGACAGGAGTAATTTGTGTGTATGTATAGGTGTACCTATTTATTATGGCTTGCCCATCTCTCTTATTTCTACCAATTTTCTCTTAATTACACTCACCTTCCACCTATATTTCTCTTCATTACCAACACCCCACCCCACCCATCTCTCTCTCTCACTCTCTGCTAATATACTGTATATATATGTATATGTATATATGATCTTTCAGGCGTTACTGTCCAAAATGAAAATATGGCTAGTTCCTTAAACAATGCTAAACGTCCTTCACATGTTCAAATTCCATTCCCTAAATTTCATATCATTTTCCATATCAAATCCCAGATATTGTTCTTCATAATTATTTATCCAGCCATCAACTTTTTCTCTTTCTTTTTTTTTTTCTTTTTGTTGCAGTTTTTATGGATTTTTTTTCTTTTTTTTTTCCCAATCATGATTAGTATAGAGTAACCATAGACAGTAGTAATTTATTGCAGTATATTATGAGAATAGATGATAATTTGCAAGAGCTTCTTGATTACTACAAGTGTTCTGAATACAAGTATTACTGGATTTTATTCTGCTAAGACAGCCTAGTAATTATAGAAAACAATGGAATTTAGGGGTGGATGCGGAGGCGGTGGCTCCGGCGATGACCACCACGACGCCTCTGACCCACACCGGAGAAAAAAACGATATCATCGACACACTGCCCACCAAATTCAGAGGCTTGAAGCGTAAGACTTTTTACATTCTTTGCACATCACATGCACACTCGTTTTATTTAGAATCTTTTGCAGATACTGAGATTTTGTGTTTTTGAAATGAAGAATATTCAAAGAGTGTCCCCACCCAGATGAGAAGATAAGATTGCAGTTAAGCAGAGAGTTAAATTTGCATCCAAGGCAGATTAAATTTTGGTTTCAAAACAGAAGGACTCAATTGAAGGTTTCTTCTTTTTCTTATTAAATAATTTGAGTTTTTCTAGTTAAATCTTGCTTGTAATTTTATGATTAATCTTGGTTTAGGCACAATTTGAAAGAGCAGATAATAGTGCACTTAAAGCAGAGAATGATAAAATTAGATGTGAAAATATAGCTATCAGAGAGGCACTCAGAAATGTGATCTGCCCTTCTTGTGGAGGCCCTCCAGTTACAGAAGATTCATATTTCGACGAGCAAAAATTACGCATAGAAAATGCTCAGTTAAAAGAAGAGGTCTGTTAATTTTATTTTTTTTATTATACCGTTAAGTCATGTTCAATACTGCATTCCAAATGTCCACGGTGTTTTCATTGATTTTGTTTAAAATGGTTTGCAGCTGGACAGAGTTTCAAGCATGGCAGCCAAGTACATAGGGAGACCTATTTCACAACTGCCACCAGTGCAGCCTATTCATGTATCTTCATTGGATTTATCCATGGCAAGTTTTTCAGGCCATGGGATGTTGCCTGGACCATCCCTCGACCTTCATCTTCTTCCAGGAAGTTCGATTAACATTTCCAATTTACCTTTCCCAACAATGAGCATTTCTGATATGGATAAATCCCTTATGGCTGATGTTGCTGGAAATGCCATGGATGAATTGATTAGGCTCTTGCAAGCCAATGAACCTCTTTGGATGAAGTCGAAAAACGACGGCAGGGAAATACTTAATCTCGAAAACTATGAAATGATTTTCCCTAGACATAATAATCAGTTGAAAAATCCCAACATTCGGATTGAGGCCACCAGAGATTCAGGCGTCGTGATAATGAATGGTTTGGCATTGGTAGACATGTTTATGGATGTGGTTAGTTTCTTTCTTTCTTTATATTTACTCATAAAATAGTTCAGTTTTTATATTTTCATCACTGGTTGTTTTGCTTAAATTATCAGAATAAATGGATGGAATTATTTCCTACAATTGTTTCAAGGGCAAGAACAGTTGAAGTACTATCTTCTGGAATGCTGGGAAGCCCAAGTGGTGCATTGCAATTGGTAATAAGTTCTGAGCAAAAAAATAGATCCACTTTTAATCCAATCTACATTAATGCTGTATTTGGAGCAGGGTTCTGTTAGCTTAATGAGTTTCTGAAAAAATTACTTTTTCATCAGATGTACGAAGAATTGCAGGTTCTTTCGCCACTGGTTCCGACCAGGCAATTCTATTTTCTACGTTTCTGTCAGCAAATCGAGCAGAGCTCATGGGCAATTGTCGATATTTCTTATGATCTTCCTCATCAAGAGAACCAATTTGCTTCATGTAAAATTCATAGGCTTCTTTCTGGATGCTTAATACAAGATATGCCTAATGGTTATTCCAAGGTTGTGACATTGAATCTAATCATATCATTATTCTAGTAATCAATATTTTAGACTATGTAAGTAAATGACTTTTGATGTACTAATTATAACAGGTAACTTGGGTGGAACTCTGGGAAATAGAAGATAAAGCTCCAATCCATAGGCTTTATATGGATCTTATTCACGGCGGACTGGCATTTGGAGCCGGAAAATGGCTTTCAAGTTTGCAAAGGATATGCGAGAGATACGCTTGTCTGATGGGTACCAGCAACTCGACTCGTGAACAAGTTGGAGGTAACTAACTTCTCTAAGATTTCTTGTATGCTGGATTATGAACAGATGAATTAAATTTTGACCTATCTGATTTTAATAGCTACGTTTACAGTAATTCCTTCACCTGAAGGGAAGAGAAGCATGATGAAACTGGCACAGAGGATGGTTAACAACTTCTGTGCAAGCCTAAACCCTTCTAATGGCCAACAATGGAGCACGCTTTCAGGGTCGAATGAGTTTGAAGTCCGAACAACGCTTCATAAGAGCACCGATCCTGTCCAGCCTAACGCTATGGTACTCAGTGCCGCCTCTACAATTTGGCTTCCCATTCCTCCAGAAAATGCGTTCAGTTTCTTCCGGGATGAGAGTACTCGACCTCAGGTAAAGACAGTAGGAAACTATTTGCATTGCTTTTTTTTCCCTTATCTCTCTCTGTTTAATTCGGATTTGTGTTTTACCTTATTAATAATCTGGATTAACTCCTTTCATTCTTAATCCAGTGGGACGTTCTTTCCAATCAAAATCCAGTTCAAGAGGTGGCTCACATTGCGAATGGCTCTCATCCAGGGAACTGTATATCTGTTCTTCGGGTAAATTTGTTTCCCTGATCGTCATTTTCCTCTAAAGCTCGTTAATTTTAATCAGCATATTACAGGCATGTTTTGTAAGCAGTATTGGATTGTATTAAACCGTACAATATTGTCCAGTACACATTACCAAGCATGTCTTTTAGTAAGACTCCAAATTATAAGCAGTTAATTAATTGTTGTGCAAATATTTATTACTTCGAAGATTCTTGAATCAGGCATTAAACACCAGCCAGAGCAACATGTTGATACTCCAAGAAAGCTGCACAGACTCGTCAGGATCACTTGTTGTGTACTGCCCTGTCGACTTACACCACATCAATGTAGCCATGAGCGGCGAGGATCCATCATGTATACCTTTGCTACCATCGGGATTAACCATTTCACCTGATGGCAGGCCTGATCAAGAAAGAGGTGGTGTTGGTGGTGGAGCCTCGACGAGTTCAAATACTGGCGGGGTTGGTGGTAAGCTATTATCAGCAGGTTCACTTATTACAGTCGTGTTTCAAATACTTGTAAGCAACTTGCCATCTGCTAAACTGAGCCCTGAATCAGTCACAACTATTAACAACCTTATCAGCAACACTGTCCACCAAATTAAAGGTGCCTTGAATTGCACTACTTCCGGATGATACCTAAAATTCATCGTCCGGTGTATGCTTCACATGTGTTCGTCGCCTTTAAATTCTCGTAATGATCAGAAAGAAATACTTCAGAATCCTATTACCCATTCTGGTTGATGCTATTCAATGAAGGTTGTGGGGTGTGGTGGGGAGGGGGACTATCTTAGTTAGTTGGGAACTTTGAATGCTACTATCATCAATGTCTGAAACTAACTTATTGCTGCTGCCTCCTGCTGCCAATCCTCATTACAATTCACAGCAGCTTTTATTATTTTGTCTAGATTTCTGCTTATTTTCACTTTTACTTAACCGAGGGAGTCAAGAACGCACCATGTGGATCTTTCCTGCTGTAAGTTATGTTTTTTTTTTTTTTTTTGGAGTTTTTTTTTCTGTTTTTCTTGTATCTGTTTGGTAGTTTTCTAAACACAGCAAGAACAGTGTATGGTTCGGGTATTGACTTCTGTTTATGAACTTCCTCGTGAAATTATCTAAAGAACTGTGTACAGTTTGGCAATTCTCTTTTTTCCAAGTCTCAATACATTTCATAATTCTTAAACATGTGGTCCTGTTTAGGCATAAAGACTCATTGGATTTCGAAGTCGTAACTCATAATAGTGGAGGCAATAACAATGACAGTCTGGGATATAGAGCTTGATTGTCACCTTCATAAAAGTGTATTTAAGGCCTCCAATGTCATATACTACTCAGTAGGTCAGAATTTAACTAAAACTAACTTCTGTTTTGAGTCCGGCCTTCATCGCAACTCATGCATTTACATTGATAATATGTTTGGTAAGGTCGACCGAAAAATATTAACTAAGAAGTATATATAGTGATGAAACATGTTCTACTGGTGATGTTCAGAAAGATTATGACGTGTTGATAAGGTGAATTAGACAATATCAGTGAAAAAAAAGAAATCTCAAATTGTTTATTATACTATTAAGGAAATGCCATATAAGTGTAATGTTTGCTAAGGTGGATAAGATGACTGCGGACAACTGTAAGATTACGAAAAAATTTAAGAGGGTGTTTGGTGGAGATTGAAATTTTGATAGAAATTTTTGAAATGTGTGGTTGAAAAGTTGTAAGACCTATGAAAGATGTGGTTAATATTGATTGTTTGACTTTGATTTGGATTAAAATCAGATTTTAATCCGGACCAAATAGAGCGTAAATATGTAATATATCGTATAGTACAATATTGTCTAGTATTGCATATAAAATATGTAGAAGATAGCATTTGATATGTTAGATTATAAAATAAAACATGTTAAATATTATATGTATGTAATATAATATGTTAATTGTGGAGTGTGACCTTATTTGGTCCAATTCAGTATACTAAACATTTTTCGAGTATGTATACTAATTCACATGTAGCTTGCACATATATCGATTGTCTACAAAACTCACTAGAAATTTTATATATTTGTTAATATATATTTCTAATTTCTATAAATTGATATCAAAAGAGAGTGGATGGGCTCCATGTGATGGTCTCAGGTTGAAGATGATGTCTTCAAATTTGCACAAATAAATGTTAATGTGCCCGCAACTTAATTGCATTCTCATTGTAACTTGTGTTGTTTGGTACAAAGCATTTTCATGTTGACATTAACAACAAAAGGCACCCATTAAGTTTGCCAAAGCAACCCAATGTAGCAATTTTATGGTGTCATTTTCCATATGCTTGCGGTTGGTTTTGTGTGTATATACTTGGAGCAACTTTTTGTGATTGAAACTCCAACACATATTTATGAAGACAAGATCATAATACATATTAATTTATGAAAAAAAAAAATATATATATATAACACTTACCGTCAATGTGACAACATGTGACGTGCCACATTAACGAGTTTCTTTTTTTTATCGCAAATTGCTGAAGTGACAATACCATACGTTGACACATCAGTGGTGAGCATTATAATCTCCTACCCACGAGTTCAAATCTTTGTCCCCTTAATTGTCGCACAACCTGAAGGTCAATGGCTCATACAATTTTTCTTATTTTGTTGAGTACTCGTGAAGCGACTAGTAGGTTCGAATGTGGCAACGGTTTCTAATTATTAAACTTGATTAAGTATCATCTTATTTAATTCAAAGAATCTTGTTTGAGCCTCATTTTTTGACAAAAATATATTTTGGAATCATGATTTGATGAAAATGTGTGGTCAAAAAATAAGAAAAAATTTGAATTTGCGTGTAATATTATTTTATTGAAAAATATGTAGAGAGAGATGTATTTTGAAAATAATAAGGACCAAACAAGGGCTCATGATATCGATCTTTATTCATGATAGTAAATGATATTTTTGGTATATCAGATTGGAAATAAGATTAAAAGGAGATATGCAATAAAATTTAATTGTGTCCAGTCTAATGTACACCCACTAATAAAGTTATACAATAACAGTAGTTTTTATCTTAACTCTAAATTGATACAAATTTGAAACTACGAGGTTAAATACCATGTTTGTAGTTGTGTGATATGCAAGACAAAGTAGGAATGCGATGATGCAATAGTTAAGGATTGATCATTCATGTTTCTAAAGACCATTTTTTGGCTACAAAAATCCAAGGATGATTTTGAAAAGTTAAGGTTGACTTTTGCCCAATATTATTGGACAACATAGAGAGTACAGTTGATTTTTTAATTTTCTAATATGTTTTTATTTAATATTTTTTATTATTAAAACATATGAACTATTCATATCTAAACAATTATTTATTGTATGGATATATTAGAAAAAATGTAAATGTGAGTAATTACACTTTTTTAATATGTGAAAATGAAAATACGTTTATTTTTGGAGGACGAAGGAAATACTGCTTTTTCAAGCATAAATGAGCTCCTTAAGAAAATTTGAATGGAGAGCCTTTAAAATAGCATTATTTGTTGGTTTCGAATTTAATTCACATAATTGTTCGAATCTAATTAAATCGATTAACTAAAATTATCTCCCATCCATGCTAGCAGCATTGCTTTGCGAGCTTCAATCTCACTATCCATTCTATAGCTTCCACGCAATCGATCTTCCTTATATGCCGATGGGTAGCACCTCTCATGAATCAGATTAAACTTCATCTAGGATTTACATGTAAGTAAAAAACAAAATACACACTATATAATTTAAGCTCAATAATTAGATATTGTTCAATTTAATGATTAGTCTCTGTTCATTCAACTAAATGCGCAAAATTGCATTTCCGAATTGTATAAAACATATAAAATTATACAATAATGTTATTTGTACAATCAAGAATGACAAATTGCTTGACAATTGGTGTGTTGAAAAAAAAAACTATTAGCTGCAAAAATAACTTTTTGTTGAGATTATTCAATAACAGAATGTCACGTGACATTCTATAAACAAAACTTGTCATCCATATTCATACACAAGTATGATTCAAAATTATATTATTCCATTATTTTTTAACCTGCCAAGCTAATGTCTTAACCTCATAAGAATATCTCTAAGACACTCTATATTTTCAAAAGCGTATTTATTAATTTAAAGAGCATTTATAAATTATAGAGTAAAAAATTTGAAGTACTCCACCAAAATACTTTATTTTGAACACTTAATTTTAAAAAATATATTTATTATTTGTACCTATCTTTTATTTTCATTAGCTTCCCTTCAAATTATTTTATTATTTTCTTTTATTACAAATTGAAATATTTTAAATACATTTAATTATAGAAATTGAGTTTGGCCAAATTTACTTTCTATTTTAAAATGTTAATTTGAATAGTCTTTTGGAACATAATCTTAACGATTAACTCTTTAAAATAGAGAGTCTCTTGAAAATTCTGTAAGATATTTTGATAATTATACCTAGGTTAAAATGATTATTTTGTCATTCTACTTATATTTTCTTCAACGATTTTCTGTGAACCAATTACAGACATGATTTAGCCAACATCAAATCCTAAGCTCATATTCCAACCATTTAACCGAAGAAAAAAACATACTTAGCCCCCGTTTGTTCCATATTAATTTTTTCATTCTCATTCTTCTACTCATTTTTAACCACACATTTTTCAATAAAATAATATTTTCAATCACATCAATAACTTTTCCTTCCTTTTCAGCCACACATTCTCCATCAATCTACTAGTCCAAAATTCATTTTTCCAAAATAATGTGGCTCAAACACACCCTTATTAAGAGGATTTCTTTCGTCCAAATTTCAACGCAATGGTTTCCGACATGAATACACGCCTACTACCTCAATTACTCTTAGAAGACAATTACTTTGCAATTAGGACCAATTCTCAATCAACATATTTGTTATGTCATATTGCACTTTTCTATGTACGCACTTAGCCCCTGTTTGAGCTACATTATCCCTCATTATAATGAGATGAATATTAATTCCTTGGAGAATGTGTGATTTTTTTAAAAAAAGAAAAGTTTTTAAATTTATGTGTAATATTATTTTATTGGAGAATGTTTGGTTAATAAGAAGAGGGAGAAAATGAATTTTAATTTAATGGGTGCCAAACATGGGCTTAATTTATATTATTTAAAGTAACGATAACACTTGGCCCTTCTTTGATCCCCATTTTATTAAAAATTCATTTTTTCAAAACTCATTTTTAACCACAAATTTTTCAATAAAATAATATTACACGTAAATCGCAAACTTTTTCTTCATTTTCAATCATAGATCCTCCAAAAATCACTTCAAAATGTATTTTTTTTCCTCTCAAAATGAGGCTCAAACAAGAGCTT
Source organism: Fraxinus cuspidata (assembly GCA_903798385.1). Taxonomy (NCBI): domain Eukaryota; kingdom Viridiplantae; phylum Streptophyta; class Magnoliopsida; order Lamiales; family Oleaceae; genus Fraxinus; species Fraxinus cuspidata. The sequence continues at coordinate 4,344 of CAIGRP010079480.1, read as the reverse complement.
ATTTAGCCTACATAAAATGGTTTTATGGCCTATATAGATATATATTATTAAAGAAGGAAATGAAGATTAAATATGGTCTATTATACTTATAATCATGTTCAATATTTGCCTACTTGGTATAAAATGCTGGTCTTCTTCCTCGTGTTCTATAAATCCAAGTTCAAGAAGAAGGTTAGACTATAAATTTTCGATCATGTTACGTACACATTATTCTTACACTTTGTCACGTAACAACACACCATTGAACGGTTTAAAAAATTAAATAATTTTCCCTTCAATCATTTTTTTAAAACATATCAAATATCATGTTTGATATACACTCTAGCAATTTGATAATTTTTAGTAAACCTCGTGAACTTGTCCCCACCTATTCTGCAGTGACTTATAATTTACAAAAAATAAATAAATAAAATCAACACCATTGTTCTGCTCATTCAATTTATCCACTCGCGAATTTAAGATAGTGTAATTATATTAACACCACGATTTTTTTTTTATTTCACTTAAAGTCTACAACATTTACTCATTACAAAATTAATGACCCTGATTACGTCGAATTATTATCTTCAATTTTTCATTAATTAATGTGTTTTGTCTTTGATGACTATTTATGTTAAAATATTTTGTTTGTATGCTATGAAATGAAGAAAAAATGTTCCATCTCACTTTTGCACTTTACATACTCCCGACGAACTTGTGGAAAAAAAACATATCAGATATGATATGTACTAATTAAATGCATCGAAAAAAGTTAAAAACATAAATATTATAAATTTATAATGAACAAATAGCTAGGACTTTAAATATAATTAAAATATAAGTACCTTGAACGTACTCAAAACTTTTATGGTTGTTCATGGCATTGTTTTGGTGTGACTGATGTGATCAAAAGAAATAAGAAGAACGACAGGTTTAATAACAGAGATAGAGGGACACGGCTTTGTGACAAATAATAATTGGTTATTGGGTTTTTATTTTTTCCAAATTATACAATTATATATCGATACGTATCCTTTCTAATTTTGAACATCTTTGAACTTGTTCGTGTAGCACAATGGAAAAAATAAAGATATGGGCCTGTTTGAGCCCTATTTTTTGTGCATAATATATTTTGGAATAATAAATTAATGGAGCATATATATAATTAAAACTGAAAGAAAAAATGTTGAATCGTATGTAATATTATTTTATTGAAAATATATTTTTAAAAGAAGAGTATTTTATTTTTTTTTTTATAAAAAATGAGAATCGCTTATTTTAAGATCAATTTCATTATTCTTGAACTTCTTGGTAGGTCGGTGGGTAGGGGCCTATGTTTTTTTTGCATTCACTTGTCACTTCAGTTGTACGTCTCTCCAGATAATCTGCAAATTATTGAACATGATCTTTTGAGAGAAAATTGAATCAGGCGTTTGTTCGAATAGCAAATTGGAGCCCAAACTTCGAATATGAGTGAATTAGTCCGATTTTAAAAAGCTAGGTTTCATTTCTCAATGCACGGAATACGATAGATCATAGGAATTTTTGAGCAGAGAAAAATTAAGGGCATGTTCTCTTTACTATTTTCAAGCCGTTTTCAATTTTCAAATTTCGAAAATACTGAAAACATGTTTACTTACCTATATTAATTAACAAATTTTCAAAAACGAGTTTAAAATTTACAAAGAAAACGAAAAACGTCAAAAAAGTCATTTTCCCTATTTTCAGTTAAAACAAAACTAAAACTTCATATTTTTATTTTTGAAAACAATTTTTCAAAGTGATAAAAAGAACGCGTTTTCAGCAATTTCAAAATGGACACTCGGAACATAACTCAAAATGAATTCAACTAAAAACTAAACACGAAAAGAACAACCCCTAAGAATCTAGTGTCCAAAAAACAACTCAAGGAAAACCGAAGTGCTTAAAAATGAATTGAGCAATTAACAAATTATTGCGGTTACCATCTTAAAACCATTTAGCATTGACAACCATGCACTATAGCATTTCCCGAGTGGCTTTCACTGTGTTTTGTCACAAATTGACTCTGAAAATTATATGTTTTTGTGCATTTGTTATGGTTTCTGCACATAATGTACATGTAGAAGCTATAACTAATGTAATTGACTCTGGAAGAGGACCCCTCGGCCCTCACATGGGAATTAATGGTACTATAGAAGAAAGGGCTACATGCTGAGGTCGAGGTATCAACATTAGATTTCCATGTCCGAAATTCTTACTTTTTAACATGAATGAACTGGCATTTCGACCCCCCCCCCCGGCCCCGCCTCCGTATTCCTGCATAGAAATCCGAATGAAAGCGATCTTGGGCTGCATAATCATATAGTTTCTGTAAACGGTAAACAGAAAGAAGTTTCTAAGTGAGAAACGAAAAAGTCGAACCTGTGATATCGGGTTTGTATCGTCACTATCAATGCTTATTAGGCTTATCTTCAGCAGTTCAACATTTGCAAGCTCAGGTTAACAGCTCCAATTCCCCTAAACAACGTAAAATGATGACGATAATGATGGTAACACAATTATCTAGCCAAGCAAATTTCAATCTTGGATTGGTACGCAATACTTGATGGGACTAGACGCTATAATAAACAAGGTTTTCTTAAATCTCTTTTTATCTTCTTTTATAGTAAGCCCTACCAAACATGCCAAAATTCAAGTTTTAATTAGTACAATGTTCTGTCTAAGAAAATCACCTAAGAAATTGTTTGTGTATAGCAGAATCTCGCAACTTCTTAGGCCCCTACATGCATCCTGAATACAGGTGTTTAAAAATAGAAATTTGATTATTTCTTTCCTCCGATGCTAATTCGTGTAGAACACACCTTTTCTCAATTCACAACAGAATAATGCAACAGGTTCTGAGCAGCTCCACCACGAGGAAGAGCAATAATAAAAAAAATAGGAAAATGTGAAAATGAAAAAGAAAAAGACGGGCTTTGAGCTGACTACACCATATAGGCCGAAGATGTTGTAGCTTGTGAAGTGCCCCAACCCACATTCATAATGAAATGCACTATAAAAAGGAACCTCCAAGATCTGAGGGGCACCGTCAGAAGATACTACAGTTGAGATATAAGACCCTGCATCAACTGTGCCTAGATTCCCATTGAATAGAAAACGGTTTTTTTTGCATAAAATAAATGATCGTCCAAGTCTCAGGACACCACAAACGAAGAAACATAAATAATTGACCAATGCATAGTATATAGATGCATGTAATCGATTATACTTGCTCTTACTCTTCAATGGTCAGTATTAGTCAACCGAAAGAGTAAGGGGCAAAATGTAGGATATATCGACGTAGAAGACAAGTAAAATCAAGAAGTTGACTAGGTAAATCAAAACAAAGACCTTCGGTCCTACCTCGAGGGCAGCTAGAGTCGCCGGATCAATTACTACCCACATGGAACAATGGTGAGACCACCCCAGACCATATGTCCTGTCGATTATGATCCTGCCACCATGACAAGGCATGTCTCTCGCAAAACAGATCCGAGTAATCGGCTCCTACCTATATTAGAGAAAAACTGCCCTCAAACTCAACCTGGACTCAAATGCCAAATTCAACATAATCTAATGGCCAAGTCAACTCAATAAGGCACTTCACAACATAGATACACATCCTCCAAAGAAAACCTCTGCAAAGTGGGAGTAGTGGAGCATGGGAACATTCAGCCATAAGCCATGTAACCCAGTCCCACTAAATAAAGATCATGCTCCATCAAAAGGAGGAACTGCCTTACATGAGTTACTTTACAATCTATAAATATTAGTGCCTAGTTGCACACACATGCAACTCCAATTGCACTTGCATTTTAGACATATTAAAACTCTGACTAAATTCTCTTCAGACAACTCTAGAATCACATCTGAATTCATAACTAACTTGACTGTCATAGTGTAAGAGGATAAGCACCTCAATGGAGAATATTCCAACAAACAATCCACGTCATTGACAGGGTAAATTTCTGACATCTATAATTATGCCAGAACCAATATTATTCACTATTAATTTAGCTAGATCTTTTCTTCATAAATGAACCAGTATTCCAATAGTTTCCAAGATATGCTGGCATGCTTGAAACTTAGAATTACGATAATAGCATCACCCTATTAAATTAACATTTCTTAATTTAAGGAAAGTCTACGACGGGCACAAGGTTGTCTTCTCGGTCATCATATGAACATTGTTCTTATATTTGTTGTCGAAAATACGATTAACCCAATCGAAAGAATACAGGAAATAAAATGAATTTAAAAAAAATAAATGCAGTAGATGAAGCGATGTATGCCGAAGCAAATCTCCTTAAGACAGATTTCGCCCCCCAATACAGTGCAAACGGG
>CAIGRP010079476.1:0-14374 GCA_903798385.1 Fraxinus cuspidata | reverse complement strand
ATTAACTTTTATACTTTAATCGTTTCCTTGTTGTAAATTCTTATATGTAAATTTATGTTTGTTAATAATTAATAATTTCTTAAAAGATATAAATTTAAACATGATGTAAATATATAAGAATACAAGGATCTTTGGCACTTAACGACCACCCATCGACCACCTCGACGACTCCAAGGTATCTAAAGGGGTAAGAAGATGAATTTATTCAAATTGTTTATAAAACTTAAATCTTTTAAATTGGCTACTTCTAAATTTTAAGACATGCACGTTTTTCAACTAAAATTATGATATGTATTATGATAATATATGTATAATATGTTAGACTTAGTACTAGTATGTGACGAGTGACTTAATATTATTTTTTAGGAAATAGCACCACCTATCCATACAAATTTGATGCGTAATTTGTTGTGAGCGGTACAAGATTTGAATAGACAGAATCAAGCACTTCCACTACAAAATGCACCACCATAGCAAAATGCACCCCCGTTTGTCCCTAGAGTTGTCTCATTGGTTGAGCAGTTTTGTAGGTACAAGCCTCCTACTTTTGACGGATGTTCCGACCCACTGGCTGTTGAGGAGTGGATTAGATTTCTGGAACACATCTTTCGACGCATTGCTTATACGGATGCACATAAGGTACTATGCACGGAGTTTATGTTTCTTGGAGCAGCCAATCAGTAGGTGGGAGTCTGTTTCACGCACTAGGACCAAAGAGCAGTAACATAACCTAAATGGAAGTAGTTTAAGGACAAGGAGATGGCAAAGTTTTTCCTATGGGCTTTGAGAGATTTCAAGGAATCAAAGTTTCTGCAGCTCAGGTAGAGAGATGTATCACTTACTGATTACGAGATGTAGTTTGAGCAACTTTCAAGATATACCTCGCACTTGGTAGATACAGAAGTTAAGAAGATCAGGAGGTTCGAAAATGGACTACGCTTGGAGATCGGCATGATCATTATCTTTCATCGTTTCATTTCTTATCGTGAAATTTTAGAGAAGGTCCATGCTATTTCATGCCAGAGGACTACATTTGAGTAGTATGCCCAGCAGGGCAAGAAGTCATTGGGAAAAAGAAAGTGAATGATCAGAGCAAGGACATACGTAATTGGCAGAATAAAGGACCAAGCACAGGAGTTCATATTGGTGGGATGAGTGAAAGTATTACACCTTGTCCTAAATGTAATAAACTCTACAAGGATAAATGCTTGCTTGGGAATAACATGCGTTTTCAGTGTGGTAAGCGTGGACACATTGCGTTAAACTGTGCTGAGCCTCCAAAGAAGAAGGATGATGATGAGTACAAGAGAAAGAAATGGAAGACCCGAATTTTTGCACTAAATCAGCATGAGAAGGAGCGGGATTTGAATGTGATATCAGGTATTCTATTATTATCTGATGTACCTGCTTACGTACTTTTTTACTCTAGGGCTACAAATTCTTTTATTTCTGCATCTTTCGTTGCTAGGTCAAACTTTGGATGTGTGAAAACGAATAATGAATTAGAGGTTAGCATCCCTTCAAGTAGAACTCTTTGCACAAATCAGATGACTAAAGCTATGAAGTTAGAAATTGACAGGAAAATACTACGGGCGGACTTATACATTTTGACGATGAAAGATTTCGACGTTATTTTAGGCATGGACTCAATCATGCGACCATTCAATGTCACGAGAAAGAAGTGTTATTTCATAGACCTGGAGATGGAGAGTTCCATTTCTTTGAATTTGTTTGAAACATAGTTCAAGTATTTACCTTGCTTGGTATCGACTTTACAAGCAGAGAAGATGCTGAGAAATGAGTCATGCCAGGGATTATTAGTTAATATCATCGGTTCCAAACTACAGGAATGACCATTAATGATATTAACGTTGTGTGAGACTTTGGAGACGTATTCCAGAAGATCTACCAGGAATTCCACCAGATAAGCAAGTGGAATTTACAATTGACTTGGTTCCTAGAGTGGCAACAGTATCTAAGGCCCTATATCAAATGGCACCGAAAGAACTCTAAGAATTGCATTTACAATTGGAAGAGCTGCTGGAAAAAGGTTTCATTCGACTGAGTGTATCTTCTTGGGGCGCTCGAGCACTTTTTGTGAAGAACAAGGATAGGAATATGAGGATATGCATTGATTATTAAGAATTGAACCATTTGACTATAAAAAATAGATACCCACTGGCAAGAATAGAAGATTTATTCGACCAGTTAAGGGGTGTAACGTTGTTTTAGAAGATCGATTTGAGATCGAGGTATCATCAGTTGAAGGTCAAGGTAAGCGATATAGCGAAAAGTCCTTTTAGGACTCGTTATGGACATTATGAATTCATTATCATGGCTTTTGGTTTAACTAATACTCCAACTATATTTTTGGATCTCATGAATTGCGAGTGTTCTATAAATACTTAGGCTAGTTCGTCATAGTATTTATTGATGACATACTTGTGTACTCCAAAGATAAGAAGCGTCATGAAGAACAACTCCGAGTAGTACTTGAAACTCTGAGGAAGGGGAAATTATTTGACAAATTTAAGAAGTGCAAATTTTGACTTGATCGAGTGAGTTTCCTTGGTCACGCGGTTACCGCCTAGGGAATTAAGGTAGACCCAATTAAAGTGGAAATAACAATTAATTGGCCTAGACCGACCAGTGCCGGTGACTTTAGCAATTTTTTAGGGTTGGCTGGCTATTATAGGAGATTTACTGAAGGTTTCTCAAAAATAGTTGGTCTGATGACTCAGTTGACTAGAAAGCATGTGAAGTTTCAATGGATGAGAAAGTGTGAAAAATGCTTTTAGGAACTCAAGCAGAGATTAGTCTCGGCTCCTGTATTAACAGTACCAGAATGTTCAGATGGGTTTGTAATTTATAGCGACACCTCCAGGCAGGGTTTGGGATATGTTTTGATGCAACATGGAAAGGTGATTGCTTATGCCTCGAGATAGTTAAAGTAGTATGAACAGGACTATCCAATGCACGACATGGAACTTGCAGCACTGGTTTACGCCTTAAAGATATGGCGTCACTATCTGTATAGAGGGAAGTGTGAAATCTATATGGACTAAAAAAGTCTCAAATATTTCTTCACACAAAAGGAATTGAATATGAGACAAAGAAGAATGTTGGAATTAGTGAAAGATTATGACAGTACAATTTTTTTACTGTCCGGGTAATGCTAACGTAGTAGCAGATGCCTCAAGTAGGAAGACAATTTCACAGTTAGCAGTTTTACCCACGGTGCAGGAACATTAGGTAAACGACTTTGAGAAACTAAGATTGAAAGTTATCATACTGCTACTCGAACTAGAACAAGAATAAAAGAGTTTATGATTCAATCTACTCTTCAGGATCGAATCAAGGAAGCACATGATTAAGGCTAAGGTTGGTACAAACAAACATATAGGACTTGAATTATCTGCTAGATAAAGTACTGACTTTTAAATGAAGATTGTGTGTACCTAAGGATGAAAGTATAAGAAATGAGATATTGGAAGAGGCTCACTCCTCCCCGTACATCCAGGCAGTATGGAAATGTATCAAGATCTTCGAGATACATTTTGGTAGAGAAATATGAAAAGAGAAATTGTTTTGTTCGTAGAGAAATGTATTGTCTGTCGCAGGTCAAAGCAAAACATCAAAGGTCATCAGGACTACTGAAACCATTGGATATTCTAGAATGGAAACGGGAACACATAGCGATGAACTTTGTGGTAGACTTTTCGAAATCAGCAAGAGGTTACAATGCTGTTTGGGTAGTGGTTGATTGTTTAACGAAGTTAGCTCACTTTCTACCAATCAAAGTAAATTTTAATATGGAACAGCTCGCACAGTTATATATCAAAGAGATAGTCAGATTGGATAGAGTTCCAATCACCATTGTTTCAGATAGAAGCACGAGGTTCACATCGAAATTTTAGAAAAGCTTGTAGGAAGCTATGGGGACGAAACTGATGTTTAGTACTGCATATCATCCACTGATGGATGGACAATCAGAAAGAACCATTCAAACTCTTGAAGATATGTTAAGGGCATGTGTTTTGGATCTTGGCGGTAGTTGGGAGACACATCTACCATCAGTAGAGATTGCCTTATATGAAACTCTTTATGGTAGGAAGTGCATATCTCTTATCCATTGGAATGAGGTCGGAGAGAATAGAATTTTGGGTCCTTAAATTATTAAGCGAATAATTGAAGCGGTTAACAAAATTAGAGCAAGAAAAATGACAACACAAGATCAACAGAAAAGTTATGCAGATAGTAGAAGAAGTGATTTGGAATTTGAAGTGGGGGATAAAATTTTTCTGAAGGTAGCACCAATGAAGGGTATATTGAGATTTGGTAAGAAGGAAAAGTTGAGACCACGAATTATTAGACCTTTCGAAATTCTTGAAAGGATTGGTAGTATGGCTTACCGACTGAACTCGCAGTAGTACATAATGTGCTCCATGTTTCGATGCTCAGAAAAAATATTCATGATCCAAAACATGTAGTGATCTATCAGACATTGGAGGTACGAAAAGACTTATCATATGAAGAAATCTCGACAATGGTTTTGGATAGAAATGTTCACCAATTAAGAAATCATGGACCCGACGAGTCAACTTGGGAGAAAGAAGATGAGCTAAAAATCAAGTATCCAGAACTCTTCGATTAGTTAAGTTAAATTTTCGAGGACAAAATATTTGAAGGATGGGAGATTGTAAAACCCAAAGAAAAATAAATAAATTCATAGAATAGAATTTAATTCTATTACATGCTATCTTTTTATTATTTTGAAAAAATAAATGGAAGATTAAAGTGATAAATGTATTAATTCAATTACTCGAACCAAATATTTATATTTTTATAGAGCGATGATAAGTATATCAATATAGTTCTTATTGGATGACTCGTGTAATTAATCATGTATATTGGGCTCGAGAAAAAGTTAATTCGGATAAGTGAAGCTTAAGTTATTGAAGTTTAAAGAAATTGTTATTAATTGGTTTGGATAAATTAAATATTGGGTTTGAAATGGGTAGAAGCCACGTGTAGAGCGAGATAAAGATAAGGTGGTTTGTTTTTTTTGTTAGATGAGATAATGATGAAGTAGAATATTCTTGATAGTGACCTTTGCATGGTTGTACATGGCTATATGTAAATCTATTCTACCAAAAATTCAATTGTCCTTTTTTAACTTAAATACTATACATTTACATTTTTATTCTCGTATCAGAATATACATACGCACATGACTGCAGTAATAAGCAGAAAATAAAATTTGGAAACATGCTTTCTCTTTCTTTCAAAATTTGATTGATCAAGTGATGTGAGATTACGAAGTGCAAGTAGTTTGTCCCTTTTAATGTATTTCTTTATGTTGATAAGTATTATACTAATGAAAGTTATGATATGGCCATCTGGTACCGAATATATGATATTTATTGAGCTCTTGCCGGTTCTAAAAATATGATATGACAGTATGATATTTTTTACGTATAATTTAATATTTTGATTTAGAATTGCACAAAATATTCGTGTCCTACTGAATATTCTCATGTACTCACTATTTTCCCTACTTCTCATACATTAGAACATGTCGTAGGTTGGCGGGTGATGAGATGCAGTTGTTGTGCTTGAATTCATTGGACTTGATAAATTAAATCCGGTGTAACATCACTATAGATTTTATTTTCAGTATTTGCTTTAGTTTTATTATTATGTGGATTTGTTATTTAGGGTTTGGAACATATTTTATTTGGTTATATTTTTTTCATATGTTTATTTAATATTGGTGGAACAAAAAACATTTCATGTTATGATATTTGAAATATTTATTTAAATACGAAATGAATAAGATATGGCGTAGAAAAGTCCTTATTTCTTTAGAATATGGAATTTTTCTATATAATAGTGACTAAACTAACGTTACATAATTTTATATTTATTACATGCCATTTTTAAAGAATAAATGAAACTTTTAGTAACGATTTAACTATTAAAAATTTGGGTCGTTACATTAATCATATGCAAAACCCTTCGTAATTGCAATCACAGTCAACATGTGTAAATCTAGATTTTGGCAAATAAAAATGATTATATTCGTTGGACAGCTTTTACTACACCATTAGAACATTTTGAATGGTCATTCAAGCCTTTTGGATTAAAAAATGCACCATCTATTTTTTAAAGAAAGATGTATTATATATTTAATTCTTTTCCATTTGTTTGTGTATATATAGATGATATTTTAGTACATAGTAAAAATAAGAAATAACATATGAAACAAATTAGAGATAATTTTAAATAAATTTATATTAAATTTATAGAAAATGGTTTAATCATAAGTAAAAAGAAAATGGAAATAAATAAATAAAATTGAATTCTTAGGAACAATTTTAGGAAAATGAAAAATCCAATTGCAACCACATATAGTACATACAATTTTGCAGTTTTTAGATAAAATTGAATAAACTAAAAAATTTCAAGCCTTTTTTAGGAATAATGAATTATGCTAAACACTTTATTAAAGATTTAGGAAAGAAAGTAGAACCACTATATAGCAAGTTATCTAGCAAAGAAAAAAAATTTAATCAATCAGGCATAGAGTTAAAAATTTACCACCTTTAGAATTATTTTTAGATAGTGAATATAAAATAATAGAAACAGATGGATGTGAATTAGGATGGGGAGGAATTTAATATTCTAAACCAATATAGTGATAGAAAATAAGAAAAGATTTGTAGATATGCTAGTAAAAAAAATATAAGATAAAAGGAAAATATTTGACCAGTTTAGATTATGAAATAATGATTATTACACATAGTATAGAATTATGCCGTGATTTATGCCGCGAGTGTACGGTGTCAAGTTTTGTAATATAGTAATGAAGTCAAAGATAAAGAACATGGAGAAGAAAAGAATAAGAAAAAATGTTTTGTTAGCTTGAATTCTTCTCCAATTTGTTATCATTTTTGCTCTTGACGATTGCTCGTTTTCCTTGCCTCCTAAGCGTCTTCCTCCTTCTAATTTAAGTCTTCAATGTTGTAGTTATAGTCTCTTAGAGCATCAAGACATATTGAAGTTGGACTAGGCCGAAAAAGTTAAGAAAATTACATTTTCTTATAACTCGAGAAGGTGCGCCGTGACACCCAGCATCAACGCCGTAGCGCCGTGATACTTCTTTGCTGGAGCCACGGCGTCAACAATTATGTTGATTCTTGGCTAGGCTAGGCTTGGCATTGCAGTACGACACCAGCTCCCTGTTTCTTTCTTGCCTCCTAGGTGCCCACTTATGGCGCTTTGGCGCCCGACTTTCTTCCGACATTTGTTTTCCTCCGTTTTCACCTCTTCTACACTTCATTTTACTTTGTGTTTTACATCTTCTTCAAGCCCACTTTTATGATCACACGTGGCTCCATCCCAAGCTTCGAAATTCGCCATTTTCCCTAATGTATTTAAACTACAAAACAACATGAATTGTTGTTTTAGAACTTATGGTAACGAACCACGTTATATATATTATATGCTATTTATAATATATATTATTTATCAATTGAGTTTTGAACTTTTAAAGTTTGTTCGTAAAAAATGAAATGATATATATGTCTGAGATATGTACTATTCCCTTAAAGTTTTTAGTTTTTTCGAAAGCAAGATTGTTTAAAATCATTTTCAACTCTTTTTTCATAATATAACTTAAAAAAATAACGTAATGTAATTTTTAAATTTTTTTTTATAAATGTTTTGCCCTTTAACTTAACATAATAATGGAAATTTTAATTTTAAATTTGATAATATATTATTATAAATATATACACATATATAACAAAAAAAATTTGTGCCCTTACAGTCTTGTGCTATCGCTCAACTCACACACCTTTAAGATCGCCCCTGGGTTCTTGACTTGCGCTTCCATCTTTAATTTAACTTCCAAAATCAGAATTATATTATTTTGAAATTTTTCTCCAATAATCATTCACCATTTTCAAAATGAATAATTTTTCTTTCGAAAATTTTTCATATAGGCTTCACTAAACTTATGTATAAATGAAGGTATCTTTCCGACTTGAACCTCCACATAGTAAAAATGTCTGAAATGTTAATCAGGCGTTGGTGTCCAAACTCACAAAACTAGCTAGGGCTTACCTTAATTTAAGAATGAGAGCTTATACATTCAATAGTCACTTCAACGAGGACAGACTAAGAGATCACTAGTTTAGCTTGACCTATGAGTTCTATCATGACAGATCAGCTCTATCAAGTTAGATCAGCTCGTCTAGTAACAGTCCAACTCGACTTATGGCATGTCAGCCTCCATATTAGGTCAGCTTTACCCATGAACTCTACAATGACAAGTCAGATTAGTCATTCTCGTCATCATTCAAAAAATAGCATCATTACTTCACTGCCATGTGTGTCTCATCCATGACATCATTGCCTCCCATATAACCATTCTCATAACAACACATGTCACTCATGTTGACTGTGCCTTACTTTCAACGAATCAAAGGCTTACAATGATTACCCACCATTTGACATTATTATTAGCTGTTTATACCAACCTCAAATGACCAATCAGGAGCTAAGAAATTTTGGGCAATGACACACAATTTAAGAAAAGCACTGTAGATGACCTATTTTGGGCGACCGATTGACTATTTTGTGAGCCTATAAATAGGACCAAATGGTTCCCCAATAGGGCAAGACTGAATTTACTCACAATACACATTTTACAAGCTTTCTCTTTAATACAAATTGCTTTCTTTGACTATTTTGTGAGCCTATAAATAGGACCAAATGGTTCCCCAACAGGGCAAGACTGAATTTACTCACAATACACATTTTACAAGCTATCTCTTTAATACAAATTGCTTTCTTTTTACTACTTCAGCTCATTACCTCTTACAACTCATCAATTAAATTGTCAAAACTTGATCTAATCATTTTTTGAGGTTAACAGTTTGGCGCTAGAGGAAGGGGTAAGTAACAGCCTACGTCTCTCATAAAATTTCCTTGTAAATAATCCTGTATTCAAATTTGATTTGCTACGCACCTATTAGGGAGAGAAAAATGCTACAAAATGTTCCACATCAGATTGTTCAATCTCCAGCGCTGGGCCTGCCAAATCTCAATTCACCATCTCTTTAGAACTGGATGCCTCCTAAATTCACCTCCCAAAGCCCATCGTGAACACTCCTTCCTCTCCTTCCACCTCTCCCTAGAGCTCAATCTCTTCTTCTTCGAATGGCATCTCTTGCGTTGAAGTCTCACCCAACCGATCTCATTGGCACAGTGCCTTTCGAGGCTCCCTTTCTTCATTTTTTTCTTCGCAAACCCAATCCTTCGTACATGTCCTTCATCCATTAAAGAAGTCCTCTTACAGTTCACAGCTTTCCAAACTCAACTCTTTGAAGCTGTTGCTGGACTCCCAGAGACTCTTGATATTCAAGTTGCTAAATAGAATCTCGCTCGTGAAATCCGGTCGAAAGATTCCACAATTTTTGCTTTTGCTAATAAACTTAAAGAGGCTAAACGTGTTCTTGATATTCTGATTGTCACCGCCCTAAACGATCTAATGTAATTGAAAATGAAGAATATTCTTCCACAACTACTGTGGCAACTCAATCAGAAATATTGTCCTATGCCCACAGGATAAGTTATACAACTTTTGCACCACTAGAATTTGGTGCAGGAAAGGCTCTTCTTGGGAGGCATTTGTGCCTGCTCTTCTAGAGGAGCAGATGCTTGCAACAAAATTATACAACTTTGCAGATCTCGATGTCGATTTATCTAAAACAGAGAAAAGGCAAAAGGAAAATCAGGGAAATTACGAAGCCAAAAGCATAACTATGTCAGTTTGATTTTTGGTCAAACTACGTTGTAATCGAGCCTCATATCAACTTGGAAAAAGAAGCAATGGCTGTAGCAGCTGGATTATCAACTAGGAAAAAGAAACAATGTCCTCACTTAAATCCTACAGTAAGTGTCGAACATCACATCCTTCGGCCGCTGCGTCGAGGTCATTATCGTCTTGGTGACACTGTTGAAACAGCTGCAGCCTCCGGCAGTAGCGATCAAGGCTACAACTAAACTATGTGAGAAATCACTTTTGCAAGCAAAAAGACGTGCTAATTTGTCTCCCATGATAACATTGAATATTGATTGTGGTGGAAGTACTGCATTTATTTTCTCCCATGGATGTGAGCTTTTTTCTCAAGTTCGGTGTTCAAGAAAGAGCTAAATATGTGATGATTTTAATGTCATGTTGATAATAGCTTCGCAGCAATTGCAGCACCACAGAGTACGCCACCCAATGTCAACAATCATCAAGGAGAATATTGCTCGGCTTAAGATCATAATGCACCACTTTGACTGGTGAATGGTAATGCAGATAGGCCATCCCTTCAGCCACATCATAACAAAATGCAAATGCTTACAAGGTAAACCAAATCCGATTTGCACTTCTGTCCATAGCTTGGATGCAGGTGATTCTTGAGGCTTCCATTTGGAATCAATGGAAGGACAATAACCTTGGAATCTGGACTGCTGCATATTGTAATGATCCTGATCAAATTTCCGTGCTTAGTTCTTTTCAAAATTTGGCATTCCCTTTTTAAAGGCCCCGAAAATCTTCCTCTGCCTTAGAGTTCAGAACTTTCACAGCTATACTCACGTTATCTTGAAGAACTCCTTTATAAACATGACCAAATCTACCTGACCCAATTAGTGTTGAGCGACAAAATCCTCCTGTGGCTTCAATGAGTTGTCCAGCGATACAGAAAATAGGAGTGATGACTAACAAAAGGAGAATTGCAACTAATAAATTTCGAGTTCTTTTCTTATGACATTCTCACATGCCTTCTATGGAACCACAAAGTCTTTTATTCCCAAGGAAAGATTTGACGATTAGAAATGAAAATGCACCATATTTCGCGAAAGGTTGAGGCGCTCTGGAACAATACAACTGCCAAGTTGGGAGGGGGTTCAGTGGCTAGAACATGTTCATTTTACTGAACTCTAGTGGAATATGCCCATGCAGGCTTGGTGGAATTGTACCTGAGACCTGATTGTCATAAAGCAAGAGCCTTCTTATGCAGCATGATCTAACGTTGTAAGTGCTACAACACTTAGACAAAAGCCCGCTCTTCGCAACCTTCTCCTCAGTCTATTTCATCTCAGCTTCTTCATGGTGAGTTCCACTCTTTGGCAATTCAGTACATAACTAGGACATCATCTTTGATCTTTTGATTGGTCTCCACCTCAGCATTCACCTAAGTGTAGCTCAAACAAATAAAAGAAGTAAAATGACGTGACAAAAATGAACTCAAAATATACATACCCCACCTAGAATTGGAAGGAAAATTCTGTAACAAAGTCTAACTTGAAAAAGGGTAGAGTCACTGATCAAACCTCATCTTTGAACCAACTCGTGATCAATCGACTTCCAAAAAGCAGGATCATAGTTACTCCTCGCTAGAAAATAAAGGTCAAAACTTTATTGAAGTAAATGTACATACCTTTATAGGCATTTGTTGGTGTCCAAACTCACAAAACTAGCTCAAGTTTAACTTGATTTGAGAAGAAGAGCTTATATTCATTCATTAGTCACTTCAAAGAGGACGGACTAAGAGATCACTATGTCAGCTCGACCTATGAGCTTTATCATGACAAATCAGCTCTATCAAATTAGGTCAACTCATCCAATAATAGGTCATCTCGTCCAGCAACATGTCAGCTGGACCTATGGAAGGTCTGCTCTCCATGTTAGGTTAGCTCTAGCCATGAGCACTACCATGACACGTTAGTTCGGCCATGCCTATCATTATTCAGAAAACACCATCATTAATTCACTACAGTATGTGCCTCATCTGTGACGTCATTGCCCCCATATGACCATTCCCATAACAACACATGGTACTCATGATGATTGTGTCTTACTTTCAACCAATCAAAGGCTTACAATGATTACTCACCACTTTGGCATCATCATGAGCTGTTTATACCGACCTCAGAGGACCAATCAAGAGTTTCGAAATTCTGGGCAATGGCACACAATTTAAGGCACTGCAGATGACTTATTTTGGGCGACCAATTGACTATTTTGTGAGCCTATAAATAGGACCACGTGGTTCTCCAATAGGGCAAGACTGAATGTACTCACAATACACATTCTACAAGCTTTCTCTTTAATACAAATTGCTTTCTTTTTACTATTTCAACTGATTACCTCTTACAAATCATCAATTAAGTTGACAAAAATTTGACCTAGTTATTTATTTTTTACGTCAACAAGGGTGATGTGGTAGACATGCTTTGAACTAGTGATATAATATGGCTAATCGAAACACTTAATTCGTAGGTTTTCATATCCTTGTGTTTGTGAATAAATCATGTGTCTTTTACTATGGTATTTCATGAATGTTTTAAGCAGCTAGCCAAGCCACCTTATAGATGACACAGTCCCTAGCTTTTATATAGTTAAACTAATGAGTAAAACTTCCATATCAAAACATTTCATAGATATTTCTATATAAGTTCGTTAAAAGCTAATACTCATAACCTTTTCCTTTTTTTAATACATGTGCCAAGCAGTTTTTCTTTCGTAGATGAATCCGTCGTTCATTACATGTTTACTTTCAGCTATATTGGTGAGTTTGCAGTAGTTGGATTTTAGTCCCCATCGGAAAGATGAACATGGGCAATGCATCACCTTCTAAGACTTAATTTGTCTATTGGAACTGAGGTGAAGTGTTATCAAATTCCTTAGTCCATCTTTTACCCTTGTGATTCATATTAGGGTTCATCGGGAAATCATATGGAGAAATTCTATTGTCGATTTTCGAATGTCCATAAAAAGTCCAACAATTAACTTTGTAGAATATTATCCTCAAAATTCTAATGTGCTTGTCTTTCATAATATCAAACTTCTTGTTTGAAAAACGTTCGAATCTCAAATCAGGAATGATCTTAAATTCGATCACTACGGAATATGTTGAAATTTATATTTTTACAAAGGGGTTTACTTTTAGTCTGCACTTTGATTATATTAAATTGCTTTGCATTCTCGTTGCATAATTATACATTTAGTTTATCTTGCTATGGGGTGAACAACAAAAAATATACTTCTGTTCAAGCAAAACCCATATGCGTATGTCATTTTTGGACAAGTAATACATAATACCATGTTTGGTTCTCATTAAAATTATAATTCATTTTTCTCTCACTTTTTATCAATCACATATTCTCCAATAATATAATATTACACATAATCCCCCAAAAAATCTTCTTTAACCACATTTTTAAAAAAAACACTATTCAAACCATTAAAATTACAAATAATGGGGGCCAAGCAAGGGCTAAGTAAGTTGAGAGTATCGTTCCACAAGGAATAAATTCAATTCTAGTATACTAGTTTCCTATGATAATTGAATTATGTAACACGAGAGATTTTGATGTGATTATGCTAAATCATTTTAAGAAATATGTGAAAAGTTTGGTTTTTTGTATCAAANTAACACGAGAGATTTTGATGTGATTATGCTAAATCATTTTAAGAAATATGTGAAAAGTTTGGTTTTTTGTATCAAACTATGGATGATTGTATTGGATTTAGAGTCCCCCTATTGTCATCGATTTCAATTCTTAATTATATAATTTAGTCATATTTATGTATTCTCGACCATCGATGAAGCTAACGTCTTTAACTTTATTTTCCAAGATAAATTAAATATATTATAATCATGATTTAAGTCTATACATTAAATTTTAGATCACCTATATAAGTACAAGTGATAAATGTTATTTCTAACATCTATTGCACATCTGTTGATTTTGCCACGTTCTAAACTTATTGTGTGTTTTCCAATACTTTAAATGTTATTTCTAACATCTATTGCACATATGTTAATTTTGTTGTGTTCTAAATTTATTATGAATCTCACAACACTACAACAAGCAACTAATTATCAAATTGTTAACTAAGCAATTAAATAATGTAACGGGTATGCAAAATTAATCAAGAAAAAAAATATTAAATTACTAGTCTTGAATTAAAATAAATAAATAATATGGTTCATCTTCATTCAATACAAACAAAAAAAAAATGATCTAGCATTGCATGAATTTGTATAAATTACAAGAAGAGGAACTAAAAAATTTCACCCGAATCATGAAATAATGCAAAAGATGTTGATCTTCATGTTCAAGGTTGTATTCTTCAATTTATTGATGTATTTGATTTTCAATTCTTGCTAGGATTTGATTTCTTCTCACAAAACATAACAATTGGCATCTTGTTCTTTGATTATATTTCACTCATTTTTTATTACTAATTGCATCTAATTGATTCTTAGCAAAATTCAATCATCGTTTATGATCCGAATCAACTATTGAA
>CAIGRP010079465.1:0-39919 GCA_903798385.1 Fraxinus cuspidata | reverse complement strand
AAACGCGTGTACAAAAAAAACTCACACTTTTATATAGTTAGGATTCCTGTTGTTTTGTTTAAAACCCAGCCGGATAATGGGTTGCTGGGATCAAGTTTGAACAGGTAATTTCGATTAGACGCAGGCGTCAAATACGTATATAAAAAGATTTATTGATCAAATTTCTGCTTATGCCCCTCACATTCTCTTTCCTTTTGGAATAACCCCTCAATTCCTTAAAGCTGGATAAACATATTTTTTATTTACAAATTTCTTATGATCCATACCTTCATACCACTTTCACACGTTTAAGATTGATGATGTCAAAAAAATAATGTACCTCGAGCACGAGGACTCCTAGAGCTCATTTTTCACCATCATGGGACCAAATGTGCTTGAGCTTCAATGCATCCTCGAGATACCCCGAGGATGCATTGTGAGTCTCCCATGACATGTACTTTGGCCATCCTCGGGTGTGGTCCTCGGATATTTTCCTTAACCAAGCTTCCCTTCATCATGCTCAAGCACGAATAATTCCAACCGATTAAGGACTCTAACCCTATTCAAATATCCCAATTCAATAGTCATAAGTCCAGGATAAGTTTATTTTGGAAAATACTTAAGGGTTAGACTTCTGATTTTGATCCAACACTTACCCCAATAAAAATTCTTAAAAATAAAGATACCAAGTCCTACTATGAATAAACTACCTACCCCTATAAATATGAAACCATGGATTATTATTCAGGTACGTTTTACATATAATTTTTCTGCACTCAAACTTCTTCACATTCTCTCACTGACTTAAGTATCGTAGGGCGACGATGACATACTTCGATGCCTTTGTTTCAGGTACCGAAAGATCACGTTCGTGCTCGTTCTCAATCGTCAAGCTCGAAAATCAGTATGTGCGATTTTTGGTAGCATCAAATATGATTTTTTACTTGTAAACACCACAAACAAGCAAGCTACTAGCTTCATTTACTTTTCTTTTAGCCCTGTTTGATTTTTTTAATCTAAATCAAATTTAACAACTAATTTTAATAATATATTTTATGGATTTCATAACTTTTCAACAACAAAAATCATCAAATTATATCTTAAAATTTACAAAAAATCCGATTTTAATCCCTACCAAACATGGGTTTGGTCAAAATTGGGCTATTAATAGATTGAGAAAAAACAAGCAATTTTGATTAATTTTTATTTTCATTGGAAATTAGTGAAAAATATTTAATTTTATCTTCATATATTCATGTCTAAAATTTCCCTTGTGAAACAGTCGAAACTCATAATTGGAACTACATGCAAAGTACACAGTCATACTCACCTACACAAGTGCAATTCAATTTTATTACCGTCTCTTAATAAAGCTCTTGTCGGTCCAGATTAAATTCAAATTTTAATTAAGTGAATGTCACTAATTATTTTTAACCATACATTTCACGATATCTATAACTTTTCAATCATACATTTCATCAATTTTTAACAAAATATACTAAAAATCAGATTTTAATCCCCACTAACGGGGGCTAAATCATATAGCCGTGTCTAATGAAAACTTACGTCACAATGTGTACACAATTGCAAAATATGTGTCATACTTAGTCCTGGTTTGAACCCCATTTTCCCACAATTCGTTTTTTCCAAAACTCATTTTCAACAATATATTCTTTCGATAAAATAATTTGGGCAATTTGCAAAAATACTTCTAAAAGTATGATTTTTTTTTAAAAAAATCATATGAAAAATATTTTGAAAATAAATAATACTATGTAAAATTAAGCGTCATTTTTTTTATTAAAAAGTGACACAATATCACTTTTTCACCATAATTAAATAGTGATGTTTTTCACTTAAAAAAGTGTTAGAAATTTCAAGAAAGTGATTGAAAATTTAAAAAAAAAAAAGTAAAAAATATTATGTAAAATTAAGTGATACAAAGTTTAAAAAATAGTAACGCAATGTCACTTTTTAAGTTAAGTGTTACTTTTTTGATAAAAATGATATTGTATGTCACGTTTTAATGAAAAAATTAATGTTTGTTACTAAAAAAGGTATTGAATACTAAAAAAAGTGACATAAAATTTAAAAAGTTACAAACACTCAAAAAAATGACATAAATAAATAAAAAAGTGACACAATCATCGTGTACCATCTTTCTCCGTTCAACACCAAGCATCTTTAAATCAGTTCACCTACAAAATACCAATCAAAATGCTAAACATCTTTAAGTGAATTCATCGCCGCCGTTATCTACCAACTCAACCAATTCATTGACCTTCGCTTAAGTCAATCTTATATGAATTCGATGCTCAATCAAGAAAGAGTAAAATCCAGGGCTAGAGACGAGTTGAAATCCCAGAAACACGAGATCTAGAAAGTAGTATTTTCCTATTGCCTGTAAGAACTTTTCTCTGCAATTCATTAACTACATGTATATATACATCCGGATAGAGAGAGGGAGAGAGAAGGGGGATGAACTTACTAAAACACAGTCTAGTCATGTGAATCCCATTAACTTGCTCTTTAATCTACACTGTCCCCACCTCACATACACAGCCCACAATTTATTTACAATTTAACACTTCAAAATAATTTTGTAAACATTCAACCATAAACATTAATTCTAACACTCGACAGACCTACAGAAAAATTTAAACAATTTTCCTCTTAAAAATCAAACAATTTGTATGTTAATCTAAGCACGTATTTTTAAGCTTAAACCACAAGACACATATTCTTATGGTTAAAAATCAAACACTTTCAAATGAATGGATGTTTCTTGAAGCGCTTGAAGAGAAAGTTAGACTGTAATTTAAACATTACACTCACGTAGTTAAAATTTTTTGAAACATTTAAATGATTTGTACCTGCAACTCATGACTAAGATAACTTCTTGACTAAAAATAAACGAAAAAAAAAAAAAAACCCTTGAAAATTTGGTGAAGGAAAAAAAATGAAATTTAATGTATTGATCCAGGTTACAAAATAGAATCTTGGCAAAGAGCACTAATAATAAAGTCAAATCTTGGAAGATCTTGGAAGATGGGAAAATCAAAATCAGAATCATTTCCTAATTTGGAATAGAACTCCAAAGTTGAGCAAAATCAACAAAAATTACTAACAATTAAACAAAAAATATTACAGATGTAGCGTTGAGAGAACTGATCATCAATCGGACTCGTGTAAAATTTTGTAGTTTAATTCATAACTAACAAATATATCAAAATAAAGAAGCTCTCAACAATACAAAAATTCACAATTGAAACTGTTAATTGCTTACAATAATTATAAAATCATTTGCTGATGGAAAGAACCAACAGTTGTTCACTTTAACAATGGTGCCGACAATAAGGAACTGCAGCTATGACTTTGAAATAATCTTATTGCTCCATTAATCCATTAGAAATCAACAAAAGTTCAGCAGAAATCAAATATTTACACTGTAAAGTCTAGTATAATGAATCAAAATTGAAAAAATCGTCGAAAATGGACATAGAGAATAACATATTTAGGTTTCGTGCAAAAAAAAGAAATTTTAGAAAATAATACAACGGAATTTAATTTATAAATATCTAATTATCTTCAATGGTGTTGACGATGATGATCGATGGAGTGACGGTGTGGCATTGATAAGTACGTTAGGGTTTATTTGGGCTGAATCTCACGTTTTTTTCTCTACGTAGAATATATGGTTAATTAATTTGGAAAAATTTCATAATTAAGAGATTAAGTATAGTCCATTTTAAAACTAAAAAATAATATTTCTAATTTTAAAAATTAGATATTAATTAAATTTTATTTATAAAATAATTAATTAAAAATATATTTTATTAGTTCAAGGTCCCAGCTCTCTACTATTTGGTTACAAATTATTTCTTGATCACGGATCAAAAATTTTAGAAATCACAAATTATTTCGCGGTTACAAATCAAAAAACTTATAGGTCACAAATAACAAATTTTATAAGTCATGATTCAAAATTTTAGATCACGTAATATTTATTGGTCATAATTTATAATTCACGTGTTATTTATTGGTCACAAAATATTCGATTTATTGGTCACAGTCTCAAATAATTGGTCATTTACGCTGGTGGACCCAGGGGTGGGCCAGGGGGGTCACGTGCCCCCCCAACTTTGCTTGTTTTTTTTTCCCTGTGTTTTGTTTAAATTTTCGAAATCATAATAAGATGTGAAACGAAATTGAAATATTGCATTCTTAATACCATTTTGAAGTGCTCACATTCTAGTTTTTTATGTCGTTAATGGCGTGCGAAACAACCAATCGTAGCAAATGTTACGACTTGTCAAAGTAGGCGGTTTAAAATTAGTATTTCGAGAATTTCGATAACATGCTAATTTTAAAAATTCTCTGACGTGTAGTCAAATCTACAAATCACTTATATCATCTCAAAGCTTGTTTCGAGGACTCTATTATAGGCATATCGAATGGTTCAAACATATATAGAAAATAGTTAAAGATGCGTCAAACGTATGTCTTAAAAAAACGTCTAACTCGTATTTAAAAAAAATTAATTATTTCATTAACATTTATTATTTTTGTGATACAAATTTCTCAATATATTTTACATTATTTTATTAGAAAATTTATATGGAATATGACATCAAAAATTTTCAAAATTTTACATTCGAAAAAGTCACATTCTATGTAAATTTTCGAATGCAAAATTACACGGAGTATGATTTTTTTGGATGTAAATTTTCGATTGTAAAATTTCTCTCAATTTTTCTGCAAATTCGACTGTATCCCCTTAACTTTAATTGTCTGCGTCCGCCCCTGGTCACATATTATTTATTGATAACAAATTGACCAATTTATTGATTACAATAACTAAATAATTGATTATAAATCCATCTTTTTACAACCCCAACCTGTACCATCACTCACCACCACCATCACCATCACCATCATCATCATCACTATCACCAGTACCACCACTCACCACCACCGCCTATATTAGGAATCAAAACTACCATCTCCAACACATCCCACCACCACCTCCAACCAAAAAATCTCCAAACCTACCATTATCGCTACCACTGCCACGGCCACCATCAACATTGCAATTGCCATCACCGCCAATACGAAACCACAACCACAGCCACCGCCACCACCACTACACCACCATCACCTAAATCAAAAATCACAATTATCATCTCATTTTCTTCATCTCCACCACCTCGCAACTACCACCCTTACTAAAAAATCCCCAAACAGTCGCCTCCACTATGACCTCCACAAATCACACAGCAGACAGCAAACCAACCATCGGATCTCCACAAATCCACAGCATACCAACCATAAGACCTCAACAAATCCACGACTTCCAAAAATCCACCACACCACAACCACAAATCTACCACATTGCCACGACCTCCACAAGTCCACCAGATCGGAACCGTGATGCCCCACACCTATATATTGTCCCTTGTGAAGACGACTCCAAGACGAAGAAACGTAAATGGTGATGGTGAAGCATTTGGAATCCACCGAAAAGTTTTTCAAGCGGAGGGACGAGAGGCGAAAGTAGCTTATGATGACGAATCAGTGGCACCACAATTCTCTGCTCGGTCACAGCGACAATCACAGTTCGATGTGCATGGCGCTTAGAGCTGGCAAAAAAATTCGTCCCGTCCCAAATGGGGCAAAAAATCCCGCCCCGAACGGGTTGGCAAGGCGGTGCACCTTAAACTAATGGGCGTACCTTGCCTAATAACCTCAAATAATTTTACATATAAACTCAGAGCCCGTTTAAGCCCAATTTTTCTATTAAAATACATTTTTGAATAATATTTTGATAGTTAATGAGTTGTTAAAAAATAAAGAAAAATTTTGAATTTGTGTGTGATATTATTTTATTAAAGAATGTGTGATTGGAAATAAAAAAGAGAGAAAAATGTATTTTGAAAATAATGAGAACAAAAAAAGGACATATTTTTTTTTACCTCTTAACCACGTATTTTTCTAATAATCACAATTTCAAAACTTATAGGGTGTGTTTGAGCCACATTATTTTGGAAAAATGTATTCTGGAATAGTAGATTGATTGAGAATTTGTGATTGAAAAAGAAGAAAAAGTTATTGATGTGATGAAAAATATTATTTTATTGAAGAATGTGTAATTGAAAATGAGTAAAATAATGAGAATGAAAATTTTAATGTGTACCAAAAAGGGGTTTAATCTTAAAAAAGGGAGCTCAAAAAGAGCATAATTTTTTTTGTCTCTCTCACCCTTTTGTCCGCTCACTCTGTTTGACAGTATAAAAACAAAAAATTGGACAAGTACCGACAGTCCAAAACTTTTAAAATTTGTACGAATCAAGAGGAACGAAAATTAACAATTTATGCATATGACCCCCATTTATCTTATTAGGCCATTTTCTATATTCTGCTCATAAATTAATACGCGGCTTAGAGCCTATAAGTAAGAGGAGTCAATGTGCAAAATAATGTATATCTCCGTAAATTCTACTTGGTTTTGTACTTTTTTGAGTTTTCTCCAATTTCGTCTTCTTTCTGTGCATGTGACCCTTTTCTGGTCTCTACTGCAACTTTCTACTCTCTTTCCTTCCTATATCCTCTTTCTACAAACCCATAGCTTACGCAGAACTTCGTGATTCCTCTTGATTCTAAGAGTATCAATTCGTGGTCCATTTTTTCCAACCCAAAGAATAATATGTGAGTTTCGATTTTTTCTTATTATAATTTGTCTTTGCTTCTCCTGCAGAAAGCTCAATATTGAATTAGTTTAATTCTTCCCAGTTTTTTTTTGGTATAGTTGCAGCGTTCGAAGTGGAAAAAATAAAATCAAGGAACATAGTCTGCTTGTGTTAATTTGGTTAGGCAAAAGTACTAACAAAATTTTGAAGAATTTCTTGTTAATGTTACATCGATTATTTGATATTGATTCTGGTTTTCCCCGTATCATAGTTTTTTTTATTTTTAATTTTCCCTTGATTTTTTAACCTCTTTCGCAATATTCTATAGTTTATAACCAGTAAATGGAGATGGATATCGAATTTTGATATGTAAAATAAGCAAGAAATTGATTATAGCAACAGATTGATGCATAATTATTTTTTTGGAATATATTTCACCAGATCTTTTGGGGGCGAACTGAAAAGGAAAATAGAAGTGAAAAAAAGAAAAATGGAATCTTTGGAAGGAGAAGATGTTTTTTTTAAACAAGGTGCTACACATCTTTATATGATAAATTTGCTTAACTTAGAGAAGATCGGCGCTACATCTTACCGAAGTTATTTTTCGTCATAATTTTTTTCCTGCTTGAACTATCTGATTTGGGCACAAAGCTAATTCTATTTACTTGAACTTTTTGACAAATAATTGTTACTATTTTTGCAACTATGTTTTTTGTCCTATTTTTCTTCCTCAGACTTCATTGTTTTGCATTTTTTGTAGAGGCTAGAAATGGTCACAGAATCATGGTTTCGCAATCTGTGGAGAACTTCGAAGAAGCATGGTTTTGATTCCAGAAATGCACGGATTAGGGTTTTGGCTTTTGAAGCAGCAAGCTTGATGTCTAAACTGCTTCACCTATGGCAGTCGCTTACTGATAAGCAAGTTGCTAGACTAAAGGAGGAGATAACGAATTCAGTGGGAATTAAAAGGCTTGTGTCGGAGGATGATGATCGCATTGTGAGGTTGATATGTATAGAGATTATGGAGAACTTAGGACAAGTGGCACGAGCTGTGGCGAGGCTGTCCAAGCAATGTAGCGATCCTCTGTTAAGGGGTTTCGAGCAAGCCTATAATGATTTGATAAAGATTGGTGCTGACACGTATGGTTGGCAATTCTCGTGGAATAAAATGGACAAGAAAGCTAAGAAGATGGAGCGGTTTATCAGCATGAATGCAAATTTAATTCAAGAAATGGACACACTTGCAGATCTTGAGCAGACTTTGAAGAGAATGAAGGGTAACGATGACGCGGATAGCATTAGTTTGGTTGAATATGAAAAGAAGGTTGCGTGGAAGAAGCAGGAATTGAAGCATCTAAAGGAGAATTCTCTTTGGAATCGGAGTTATGATTACACAATTCATCTTTTAGCTAGATCTGTATTTACTATATATGGTAGGCTTGGACATGTTTTTGGAATCAATCACGTGGCAGATGTTGGGATCACAGATTCTGGAGTTTCGGATTCTAATTATAGTCATTGCAGCCAATCAATTCTCTTCACGCAATCATCAGTTCATCCTTCCGAAAATAGCTTCCCTAGGTATTTATCGGGTTCAATAGGAAGCATGATTTCTATGTCTGGCCCAATCCCAAGAGCAAACAATGTTAGCGATTTTCACTCGGGCCCTCTTGGAAATTCAATTACAGCATCAGGCCCCATCTCTGGACGACGTACTGCTGGTAGCTTTTATTCTGGTCCTCTTGTTAGGTCAACAGAAAAATCTGCCCCGTTACCCAAAGCAACCAAAAGCTCCTTGAGGTTTTGGCAGTTCCGTGATAAATCTTCGAATTCAAAATTGAAAATCCCACATTCAAAACCAAATAGATTAACCGTATCAGGACCTTTAACTGGACGCGTGATGGATGGCGTTAATGTTAGAGTTCCTGACATAACTAAGGATGTCAGTCCAGAACTACATTCTCATGGAAACTCCACTCATGGGAATCTATCAGTCAGTTCTAAGAATAGGCTGTTGAATGCCCTGCCTGAAACTCTTGGAGCAGCCGCCTTAGCACTGCACTATGCAAATATTATCATTTTAATTGAGAAATTTGTGGCATCTCCTCACTTGATTGGTAATGAAGCAAGAAGTGACCTTTACAACATGTTGCCTGCTAGCATCAGGGCGGGACTCAGGGTTAGACTAAGGCCATGTACTAAGAGTCTGTCTTCGTCTTTGTATGATACAGCTCTTGCTGGAGAATGGAATCAGGCGATGTCGGATATACTAGGTTGGTTAGCTCCACTTGCTCATACCATGATAAGATGGCAGTCAGAACGGAGCTTTGAGCACCATAACTTGGTTTCTCGAACAAATGTGCTTCTTGTACAAACCCTCTACTTCGCAAATCAGGAAAAGACGGAAAAATTGATTATTGAGCTACTTGTTGGTCTCAATTATATTTGGAGATTTGGTAGAGAGGTAAATGCCAAATCACTGGTGGACGGTGCCACTGGTTGAAGATTTGACAAATTTGTCAATGGGTAGTAGCACTCATTTTCTTTTGTTCAGTTCATCTAAGGAGTTTTCTTTATGAAGTAGATTCCTAATCAATTCCCATTCAGGGTCATACAAGGAGAAGGGATTGATCATCTGCCTGGTTCACGAGGCTTCTGTACATACAGAAACAAATAGTGATTGATTATTTGGTGCTGGAAATCTGAGACCTTTATGTTGGATTCTTGTATCGTAGAATGCTGCTTCCCACAGAATTGGGATCAAAACTTCGATTTATGTCGGTGACAAGCTTCTCTCTTTGGCCACGGATTGGTTTTAATGTTTGTGATTTGCTATCCTCATTATACTTGAGCAGTTATTGTAAAGTTGTGTCGTACATGAAGTATTGTATACAAGGCACCATATTGAGCTATCTCCTCCATGAAGCATGCACATTGAAATTTGGACTTCCTGTTCCAGCTTGCTCTTTCGAGTTTGATATGTTGTTGAGCGTTATACTGTCTCGTCTGGTGATATGAATATTTCCCCGACTTATAAATTACTTGTATAATCCAAATTTCTATATTGGTCTTCTGGAATTTACTACAGGGCTAAACTTTTTATAGCATTTTGCTTGCTTTGCTTAAACTGTTTCGTCATCGGATCATTTCTTGGTTATCAGGCTCAGCAGTGTATCATTGATCCATCACGTTGGTGGTCATAGTCTCGACCATCTGAAACGGTGTCGAGACACTCCAACCATGACTATTGATCTCTGTTGTCCTATGCGGTTAGCTGGCTTTGATTACTGAGTAATTCATCAACTAGTCGTTACCAACATGTTGCGATATTATTACAATACTTTATAATGATATCCGTACAAGTCGAACTCTACAATGAGCATGCTTGGCAAAAATAGGCGCTAGCTTATAAGCCAGATAAGTCGGAAATGGGAATTCTCAACTTATATAAGAGGCGGGATTCTTACCATTTTAATCTTGGACGACACTGTGATTTTTCAACCTATACAAGTCAGCATTTTTTTTGTAAAAACATGTTCAATACAGATTTCCTAACTTTATGTTTATCTAGAAAATTATCAAAAGCATATTTGACTAATCTAAAGAACAAGTTTATTTGAAAATGACTGTATCAAACCACTTTTGAATTTAATTATGGAAATAGTTTTTTATTTATTTAAATATGTAATAATTGTTTTTGGATTGAAAATTATTACACAATCCAAGAATTCGGATCATCCCAACCCAGATGCAAAGAAAGAATCACAGTCGGTTTGGGTCCCAACTTCTCATCACGTGTCTTAATCACGTTTCTCACCGAACCCGCAAACAGAAATTCCTTTCCGAAATCTCCTTCAATTCAACACAGTACGCACAAATCAAAATTCATAATCACCAATAATAAAAATAGCCCCAAAATCTCGTCGTCGAGTCGCCGCGATAATGGACATACCGAGAAGTCGCTCAATGAGATCCACCTCGCTCCGTGATACCGACTCCCGACTTGCTGAGTCGGAAAGGATCGAGGGCGCCGGTAGTTGGGACGCCATTGAATGGACCAAGATTGATGTGAATTACTGAATTCCTTTTTTTACATAGGGTCATAGTCACACACGGATACAATTGGTTGTTGAAGGTGAATTTACTTGAAAAATGCATTAATTTGAATATGTCGTAATTTTCTTGAATTCGCAGCCGGTATCAAGGTCTGTGCCGCAAGGACTACAGCACTTCTTGCTGGAAGCCGAGGAAGTCATTGTGGAGGTAAATGGTTATAGATGACTATACGTGCATTTGTTTTTTTACTTGTATGTTTATTTGTGCATTTTCAAGAATTATTTTTGATAAGTTCTTGGATAGTTATGAGGCAAGGGACTTTCTTTCTTGAATTTGAAGTAATTGTTGGAAGGACAAGTGGATGTTGTGAGTAGTTGCTCTTTATGATTGCGAAAAGTATCTAAAGGATGCTTAATGATTAAACATGGTATAAAGAAGTCGTCTTAGTCACTCTAATTTTGTGAGGCAGGAAATGAGAAAGGGGTTGGTAACGGGTATCAATGTTCGGTTTTGGAATATGTTATCAGATTGTTGTATTAGTGTGCTTTTGTTTGTGTTTTAAGGGGACTGGTTGAGCTTTGGAAAATGTTATCAGATTTAATAGCTCTTAGTCCGTTGCTGAAGCATTGTACTTGAATCTCTTTCCTTATATGAAACTCTCTATTAGGAAATTCATTATTGCTCTCATGCTATCTCTGGTGATTGTAGCAATGCTACAAGGTCACTACTCTGCATTAATTAAGAGATTGACAATAAATGTGGCAGCTAAAGTTAAAGACACGAGCAACTAATTACCTATTAAATCTTTGAAAGACTGCATGATCTCATTGAACAAACGAGCAAACTATTCTGATGTTGTGATAAAATTGTTCTCTCCCACTCCCAGAATTTCACAAGTTGCACTGATTACTTCATTCATGTGTCCAAAATCATAGTAATCTTTGAACATGGTGCATTGCTTTAACAATATATTCATTTCAATCTAAATCCATTAACATGTTATTAGAAAATGAATATGCTACTACTTTGGAGAAACTTGCTGTTGCTAAGAGTAGCAGCATGTATCAGTTCAAAATGGTATGGAATGAAGTGTCAACTTATGGCAGTAAATTCATCTCTTAATTATGTTGATTAATTACTGGAAATCTTGCACATTTTTTGTTGTAATGTAATTTTGTAAGAGAGATGCAACCTAAATCTATGGTGGTACTTGGATCTAAATTTTTTGTTTTTTTTCCTGCTTCTTATTGTTTAGTGAGAATTTTCATGTCAATCCTATGGTGGGTTTCATGTTTGGGTTTAGTGTGGATTACTCTGTGAACGAGTTTGGTGATGGTTTAGGCTGTCTCTGATGAGCGGAAGCAAATTCGATGAGTTTTAGGCTTTCTTTGGGTGCTGATGAACAGTAGCCGACAATGCTAATCTGAAGGAAAATGAGACTTGTTGAGTAATATTCTTAGGCTTTGAAGTTTCGAAGTAATGATGAGAATATTCTAGGCAAGGTGTTTACCTCTTCATTTCAAGGGATAAGCCCCCATGAACTCATAATGAAAATTAACTATTTTATTTATTATGAAAATAGAAAATTAATTTTGTTAACTTAAACCATTTTAGACTGTTAGACAAGCGCTTACCAAAATTTTTTTTCTAAATAAAAACGGTATGAGTACCAACATAGTATACACACATCGAGTAGATTGACAATTGTATGGTTTATGAAGGTGGTGAAGGTATTTGGTGATTTTGGTAAAACTAAGATAAAGCTCAACATTTGAAAATACAGATGGATATGGTTGTCAAAGCCTTTACATGAATGTGAAAAGTTGATGAGAAAATTTTCAAGTTGGCTGTGTTGCAAGAATAGCCAAGAATCTCTATATATCTGTTCAAAAAAACCCAAAAAGGAAAATAAAAGAAAAACCTGAAGTTTCTTTGGGGGGGTATAACCGAAGAATCGTGGGATGTGGCTCTCCCCCAAATTTCAAGGAACTCATCTTAATTGAAAAATACCTTCCTCATATGTACCATGAATGTTCTTTCCATGGTCTGAGGTCACCTAAACAATGCCTCTGAAAATACTGGTATATCTCACATCATGAATCCATCTGTGTACTAAATCTGGACTATGAATCAAACTGGTTGTTTACTTCCATTAGGTTTCACAACCTTTCTTTATTTGTAATGGATCCTCTATTCATGCCTCAATTAAAAATTACCTATGGTGGTCTAGGAAAGAACAGAATGGAACTATCATGGAGACAAATTTTCTGATCTTTGCATATGCCACAATGAATTTGTTCTAGTCTCCTTCATGACTTGGTATGACATGGTAAAATTCTCCCATCTGAATAAAGAAATTCTTGCTTTGACCACATCTCATTGTTGTTATAATATATATATATATATATATATATATATATATATATATATATATTATTATTATTTTTTAATTATCTTTTCACGGCTTGCTGCATTGGTGGTGAAATTTTTTACTTCTCTTATTTTTCTGACTGTATTTTTATTATTTAATACTTGACTGTTTTTCTATTTCTTCCCTTTTGTGTCTGAAATGCTAAAATGTTAACTCTGGTTAAAATTTTACCTTCAGGGATATGGCGTTGTACTTGTGAACACTGATGAGGCAGGAACATTGTTTGTTACGAACTTTCGTCTTCTTTTCCTGGTGAGTAAGCGCATCTAATTTCTGGCAGCTTCCTTTATTAAGGTTCTTATCTGTTTCTTTTATTGTTATAAATATTTAAATTTCAAGAGAACAAAGTAAAAAAAAAAAAAACTAGCTAGGTAATTTTTAATTTTTTATATTATTAATTATCTCAAATCCTGTGCGTGTGACTTGTGCTTTCTAACTATCTACTGTGCACAAAATTAGCATGACATTTTGCTGATTAGATTTTCTTTTCCTCTGATGATCAGACATGAATGGTTTGGTAAGCTGTAACCTTTTTTTCCCAGATTGATTTATGTTACAATAACGTGCATGTGCTTATTCATATATGCAAATTAATTGATGTACTTGAATCTTTGTTTGCATGATTGTGTTGTCACAAGTCAAAATCACTTGGCTTTGAAGATTATTTATCCATGCTCTGAGGGATTTTAAATCTGATTCTACAATTTATAATAATATTGGTTCCATTTGTTCCTATGTTAAATGAAGTAAAGGGAATCAACTATTTTTAAGTAACACTATTTTTTGGTTTTCTCAAATTTCAAGTGATGACGTAAAACCTTCTCTTTAGGTTTTTATGAATTTTAGGTATAATCCGAATAGATATTGAATTAGTTTTCTTTCCCTCTAAATACTTGTTGTCCTCTATTTACAGCAAGATAAACATAGCCTCTAAGTTTTTATCCATTATATAAATTTTACTCTCAAGTTGTTTTTTAATGTTGTTTACCTTTCCTTTTCTAGAGTGATGGATCTAGGAACATCATAGGACTTGGCACTATTCCCTTGGCAACAATCGAAAAGTTCAACAAAATTGTAAGTTTTCATGCTTGAATGTCTCTTCTGTTTACTTAATGGACATTCTTATGTGAGATTTCTAAAAGTTGCAGAAGCTTGTGGATAACCCCCTTTCCTCCCCAGTTGGGGGTGCAAAGAACTATTTATAGCTGGAAACTGAAACTGGGGCTATTAACAATGTATGACTGTTTTAGGCAGTTTATTTTGGCATGGAAGGAAGAGTTTTGAGACTAAAATTCTCACATACACCTTTTCTCGGAATGGGATAAAAAGAGAGAATAAACTGCAGTTGTGAATTAAACACAATGCTGATTACCTCTTTATTCGTTTTCATTGCTTCACGGATTTAAGAAAGCCATCTTACACCAGTATCTATGCTTCTTATAAATCAGTTATATATATATTTTTATCACATCTTTACACCTGTTAATGAATATGTTGCACTTTGAGCTAAAGTTTTCTTGCTTATTACTGGTTTGAGATTTTTCAATGATATCAAAAAATCACGATGAACCCTTTGAATTTTTGACTTTTCCCATTGATTTAAAATTATAAGTTACGAAAAATTTTCGTCATATTTAGCTTCTCTCTCTCTGTGTTAGTGTCTGTCCTGAACCCTACAAGCCAATTGAGGTCTATTGTTCTTGTACCCTAATAGATCTGGGAATTTAGATTTCTTTCTGCCTTAATATTCTAGCCTTAATTAAGTGGTGTATTTAAGCCCAAAGTACTAGTCACATTTTGGAATCTCCTCCAGCCCATCATGCAATTCCTATGGTTTATATTCTTAATGCAACTAGGCAACAATCATAAATGGTAAGAGTAAATTCATGCTATTTGTGTGGTTTTTTAAAATTAATGATGATTTGTTGAAGCAGCTCGAAACAATAGGGATAAGCAAGTTCATGATTTTATTTTATTTTTTCATTTGGATGATCATCCTTATCGGGGTTGTAATTACTCCAAAAAAAATTAGGTGAGTGTAATTGAAAACACTGTTTCAGGATCTTGTGGTTTATATCAAAGAATTGGCTCAACTGAAGGCTTAAGATAAGGATTAACATGTATTGCTCTAGTTGTAAAAATGTATATGTCTGGAAAATATACCTTGTTGTAGATTTGTTTGGATCAAGTTCCTGTTGAGGTAGTGAATGTGTGCTAGGTGGCTAGTGCAGTGTCCGGAGATCTAGTTCATGTCTTGTCTTTAGAGACATTTCATTGGTTTTCGGACTAGAGGGATGGGGATTTTACATAACATTGCACTCTTCTGTTGGTTAAATTTAGCCTTTTATACCGGTAAAGTTGTCTCTAACATCTAAGACCTTAAGGTTAAATGGATTGTCGGGGGAAATATTTCTATCCTATGGCTGATTAAAGGCCAACTGCTGTTGACAAAGAACAAATCCATCTCAGATAGCTTGCAGTTTTGCCTCAAAATTTGTGCAAGTACCATAGGATCCACAGAAAGGGATGAGACAAACTCCATTTCACTCCCTCACTGTTTGCACATCCAGCGGGATTAAATTTCTCCCAAGCCCCACTTGGCCTTCACCATTTTACAACAAGAGACCACTTAATGTTCCGTTTTTGAAGCCTTATTCCCATATTCCAAGATATTTCATGATCCTTATCCAAATAATAGAAAAGAAGGATGCCAAATTCTCTAGGAAAAGGCATTCTGGTTACTTCACTTTCGTTGTTATACTGTTCATAGCCTGGTCCATATTGCTTCCCCTCCCCCCAGTTGCTGTTTTTTAATCAAATTTCATGAGCTGCATGATTATATCTTCTGCTGACAAAAAGTTAACATTTCTGAATTCTGATTATAATTCTGGATCTAGGTTAAGCTTCCTTCAGGTCCCAGGCAGATTGATAAGACTCCATCACAGCGATTGCTTCAGGTCATTGGTATGCTTGGTTTAATATCCCTCTGGAAAAATTACTTAATTTTTTAATTGTTTGAGAAGTTTAATACCCATTTATTGTAACTGAATATACTTTGAGATGAAAAAAACTGTAATAATTATCGGTCACAGGGGCCCTTTTGGGGGGGGGGGGGGGGNTGTTCTGACAGTGATGGATCCTGGAGGCATGCATTGGTTAAAACTGTCCGGCGGTGCTTCTGGTTTTCTTATATTCATCCTGGCATTGAGCATGATAAGTTTATTTCAGTTTCTTTTATTTAATGTAACTTGTGTTGCCTAATAAACAGTAGGTATAATGAAGCACAGATGGTTAATATCCATAACTTCCATGCACAATGGCAATAATCATTGAAATGCTAGTATGAGAAAATTGTCCTTACAGAATGCAAATTTGGATATGTAAGGAATCGGTTGTGTTTATGTGGTTATGAATATAGCTTCAACATCCAGATCAGTAAATAGATATAAAATATTACTTCAAGTAGCTTCAGATATTGCTCACATATTATTTACAATATATTAACTACCATTGTGTTTATGGGATACCAGTGTGCTGTAAATAAATTTACTAGTTGGTATTATGATCTGCAGGCAAAGATATGAGAATTATTGTCTTTGGCTTTCTGTCTCGAACAAAGCAGGTCAGTTATGCATACTCATATTCATTTGTTTATTTTTTTGTAACTTGCACCTGGTGGTGATGTATTCCATATGCCTCTGTATTTTTCTTGTCCTAGTTAAGACTAGTAAGAATAATATCCTTTAAAACTATTTGGCAGCACACCGATCTGTCTATCCTTGAGACCTCTCAGTCTCTTCTATCATGATTTTTCATTTAAATTCAGAAAGCTGAGAATGAGAGCTATTTCACTATTCACTGGAATTATTACAATTTGCTATTTTTGATGGATCAAAATCAACTTATGTCTTCTATTTGGTCCATTCCTGTGCAGAATGAATTTCTGCAAGTATTGTATGCCTCACAACTGTTGAATCAGCTCGTCTAAATGTTTATGTTGTTAAAAAGAGATGAATATATTCATTTATACTTGTTTCTCAACACGCTGACCATTGAGCCTGTAATTGTACAGGCACCCATAATTGTGAAATTTGAACCCAAGACATTTATGCATTTTGATATCAAGTTTTTTTTATGTATCACAACCGTTGAATCGCCTCGTCTAAATGTTTATGTTGTTAGAAAGAGATGAATTTATTCACTTATAGTTATATCTCAACACGTCCTCCACGTGTAGTCTGACCATTGAGCTTGTAATTGTACATGCACCCGTAATTGTGAAATTTGAACCCAAGACATTTGTGCAATTGATATCATGGTGAATGATCACCTCATGTAAAAGTGTAAGCTGATAGGGAGGTGATTAATATGTTTATACTCGTATGTTCAACATATGGTATTTATCTTGGAATTTTTTAGGTTCAAAGTTAGAGTAATGCTCACCCCGTTATGTTCCTTGACTGAAATGTATGTAGTTCATATGCAATTGCATGGTTGAACTTTTAGGTTAGGAGATACGATGAGGGTACAACATTGTCGGGTTCTGTGCAACTAAATGTCACCCTTGATTGAAGAATCTTTCCAGACTTAAAACTAAAATCCAGTGTTATATAAAATATCAAGTGGCAAATTGAACAATGTCAGTTGACCTAAAACAAATTGAATTCCTTTTAAATTTCTCTTGCTGATGCATAAATAAATTTAACAACCATCTATTTTACAAGGTAAACTTTTATGTAGCAAAATTGTATTGCAGAGGCGTGCTGTATACGATGCATTATTGAGGTGTACGAGACCAGCTAGGCTCTGGGATCTCTATGCTTTTGCATGCGGACCGTCCAGATTTGGTAACACAAACCCTAAGGTGCGGCTACTGAATGAATACTTCAGACTTCTTGGACTAGGGTCACCTCAGGCGTCAGCCAGAACAATTGAAGATGGTTCTTACGTAGTGTCTAATGAATGTTGGAGGATAAGCAACGTGAATTCTAATTATACAATGTGCCCAACCTATCCTTTTGCATTGCTTGTTCCAAAATCCATCAGGTAATCTAATATTGCTTGCTTTTGTTTTCCTCTTGAAGTCACTGCAGGAAATGATTATAATTTTATGTGCATCTTGATTTCACATGGACACTGGTGTCAGTGATGTAGAAATACAGCAAGCTTGTACCTTCCGTGCACGATGTCGTTTGCCTGTAATTACATGGTGTCATCCAGGTATAGTCTAAATCTCAGATAGTAATAAAATATTGAGACTATTACTAGTAATTATCAAATAATTTATAATTTTTTTTTTAATCTTAAGATTCCGCAAGTCAATTGACAATATCAAATGAACTTGTTCATCTGAATCCCATTTCATATCTGTCTGATCAATGAGCTATAGGGACAAGAGCTGTTCTAGCACGGTCATCTCAACCGTTGGTTGGCCTCATGATGAATATGAGAAGGTGAGATTTGATCTACAGGACCCATGTTGCTGTTGCAGCTTTCAATTCTATGCGGCATTGTTATGGTAACTAGAAAGTTGGAATTATGACCGTGATCATAAAAAATTGTTGGCTGACAAAAGTTTTGAAGGAAGCCAGTAATTTTACATTTTTCTTTGACAAAATATTCTAAATCCACGTCGTTTATCCGCAGCAATGCTGATGAGAAGCTAGTTGCTGCACTCGTTACTCAACTTATTGGAACAACAGAGCAAAAGAGGTGATTTTTTTGGTATTTTATTTTGAGTTTAAGTTAATTTGTTGATGCTTAAATCTTCGGTTTCTCTTTAGCAAGAAATAATCATACAGAACAAAATCTATTTCGGTACCAGAGACGTGTTAAATAAACACATGGCCATTATCTATTTTCGAGAGATTTCACATTATTGAATTATTGTATGCATTTAGGAAGTTGTACATCGCTGATGCAAGACCTAGGAAAAACGCATTGGCAAATGGAGCGATGGGAGGTGGTTCAGAGTCGTCTGCCAATTATTTTCAATCTGAGGTCTGTTTAAAGTTCGAGCAATCAAATTGTGCATTCCAATATCACACCACTTCTGATTTGTACATTCATATTCTTTCATTTGAACTCTTTTTCAGATAGTCTTCTTTGGAATAGACAACATACATGCCATGAGAGAGAGCCTTTCTCGGCTTAGAGACTATGTGGATACTCATGGGGCCACTTCTTCAGATGGAATGTCATCATTTTTGGTATGTTTCTGAGTTGTTTTTAAAGATCTTGTACTTTTTACATGGAAGAGCAGCCTCAGCTTGGATTAACAAACATTGAAATTTTCTATTTGGTTTTGTGCATGAGGCCGGGTCTGCACTTCACACTTGGTGACTAAAAATTTCCAATTAGTCATAGTTGGATAGTGACTCTTTGGTCAGTTGTGAACCTACTTTTTCGTAGTCTAGTAAGAAACTATGGTTTATAGAATTAGGATTTGGTTCTTCCTACACTTTAATCCTTGCATCAATATATATGGGTAGAGCATAGTAGGCAATATATTCTGGTATGAAAGCACTATTATACTGAAGTTCATCTCTTTACCTTGCCAATTCACTATAATGCTAAGGACTGCACATCTGGCATGGCCAGCTGATCTTCTCTCTTCATGAGCGTTTTCATTTTAAATACCGCCACTAAAACATGAACATCTCACCGTAACAGGTACACTAGTTTCCTTCCAACTAAGAATATGCATCATGTAAAATCTTTGCTCAAAAATCAGTTAGTCTTGAAATTATCTAAAGCCCAAGTCGTAATAACTGTCATTAATTGGTTTAGGCTCGACGATTAAATAAAGCCAATGTGGATTACTTGATCTAATAATTTTTATCTGAAAAATCGATTTTGTGTGTTGGTTAATAGAAATAAATTATTTTAAACTTTGTGACCAGTATCTTGATAAATAATAATTTTTGTTACATGAACCAAATATCCTGAACTGTAAAATGATTCAAGTAATTTTTTGATTAATCAACTAATCTCAACCAAAGAATGTCTAGCATTATTGATTGATTTGATCACAAGTTGCATGAATAATTTTTGCTTTCATGAATTTCTGAAACCTTTAGCATACAAATGTGCTATAATTTATGAAGTCTGTTACATTTGTGACAAACGTATGGAATTAACAGATATATATGTAAAACGTGTCCTTGGTTGTAACTTTTAAAGGGAAATCTCTAAACAGCCTAGAATGTACACTGCTATATTTGCAAAGAAAACTCATTGGATCTGCAAAATGGGTCAACCAGTAGAAAGTTGATAAACTTGATTATCTGCTGCAGGGCTGCCGAAGGAAGCAATGCTGTTTCTTTTCCTTATTGTTTTTGTTTACCTTCAGATTATGTGACAACTAATCCACCATCCATTCATTTATTGTTAATTTGATAGGTTTCTTAACCCACGTGAACCATTCGTTCTTTACACTTGACTGGCTAAAGCAGTATGGAGTTGAAAATTATCTTAGGCCCTTCTACTGAACTTTGGTGCATAACTCTGTGCTTATCTTGTTACATTTGCCTTTTATTGACAGAGGCATGGTGGATGGACTTGGGGAGGTGGTAACCTCAGCAGTATGTCTGCATCAGTGTCAACTCTTGGGGACAGTGGTTGGTTGATACATGTTCAGAGTGTTCTGGCTGGTTCTTCTTGGATTGCTGCTCGTGTTGCATTGGAATCAGCAACAGTGCTAGTACATTGCAGGTTAGGATAGCTTAAGCATTATTTGTTAATTAATATGATAAATGGATGGAGTCATGGATTGCTTCGTTTTAATTAAATTAAATGGAGGGACTCCTATTTATAATTTGAAATTCTTGCTTATGTAGAGTTTTCAGACATTGATGAGTGTACTTTCTATTATAATTAGAACTTCATGATTTGGTGCTTGTATCATTTTCTTCTTTTCCTGGACACGTTGGTGAATGTGTTTTTTGTTGTGTAGAGTTTCATTTCTTTGAGGTGTTATGTTTATGACGTGGTTATTTTTCTTCGATTTTTTCCTTTGCTTATGTGCTCTCTTTTTTTTGACATGGGAAGCATTGGCTTCTTTTTCACCTTGTGTATTTATAGCCAGATTTGCGTTCTTACGCCCTCCATGAAAATAGGATTACTTTTGGAAACATTCTGAAGCTAGTGATAGTTATTAAATCATTAGCACCACATAAAAATATTCCTCCAAGAGTAGTTATTGATAAGAAAAAGAGAAACTCTGTTATAGCTGTTTTTGTAAATTCAATGTACTCTTTGGATAGAGGAACATAGAGTTGAACATATTAAAATAAGATGTTGAAAGATTTCATTGAAGTTGTTCGTTAGGAAACTTCCACTGGAATGCACTTTTTCTGAGGCAAACTTTGGCTGTAGTCGGCAACATCTATTTTCAGTTAAATGTAGTAGATCAGGTAAGATTCTTTGCATAAGTTGCCTGTGGCATCTGGATTCTGTAACTTCAATGACCATTACCCGATGGTAAATCATGATGACCTCCAACTTCAGCTCTTTATTCCTTCAAAGAATTAAGAAAGATCCAAGAAACTCTTGCAACCTGGATTCCGGAATCTAGTCATGATGACTTAGCCCTTGTTTGTCCCCATTATTTCCAAAATACATTTATCACTCTCTTATTTTTAATCATATATTTTTGAATAAAATAATATTACACACAAACTCAAAATTTTAATTTTTTCTTTTTAATCACACATTCTCCATCAAAATACTATTCCAAAATGCATTTTGGGCAAAAATGGGGTTCAAACAGGCTCAAACTATTTAAAATCCATCCAGGCCTACTATATTAAAATGTTATTGAATTTGACATGTCCATATGCAAATTCTGGGTACGATGGTGCTAGTATGGGTAACATCAGAAACAGAATAATCCCTGCACCTGAACTGAAGCTATTATGCAAAAATCATTTTGACAAGTTTTAACAAGTGATTGTGTTGGTTTTGATGGATGTTTCATCCGAAGGGGCTAACTGTAAACTGTGTGGTTTGGTTTTGGCTTGCTTCCATTCTCTATGATCCCAATGTTGGTTCACTTTTTGAGTTTATTCTCCACCGAATCTTCCAATCTCCTCTTCTCAATGATGTTAAGCAGCGCCTGACTTCAGCAATCTTGCCTCATTCGATAATCATCCCATATGTCTAATTTCTATTATCATTATTTTATGTGAATTGCATTAAAAACTCTGAACATAATAACCTTTAGTTGTGGATGATGAGTTCACAGTACTGCTGTTGAACATCACTGACTGAGAGAAAAAAGGCTCTGTTTTTCTACAGGAACATACATTGTATTTGCTATTATTTGATATCTCATTGTAGGAAAAAAATGTAGTTATCAAACCTGGCCAGGATGTAAACCTCATGAAGGTTGATTTTGCTGATTCAACCTTTGGATCTATTGGTGAAATTGCTGGATCTTAAAAATATGGGTTTACATTATGTTACAATAATTAGAAGCATTTTTCCTCGTGCAAATGTAGCCGCATTTTTAGTTGAGAAATTCCATAAAACTACCCAACTTTTGAATCATGAAATGATCAACATCTACATTTGTCTCTGACAATATGATATTTTTCACCAGACACATTAAATCATGTAAAGCAAACTTGTTATTGTTTCTATGTATCTGATTAAAGGAAGTTGGTGATTGTTTATATGGAGGTATGTAAAAATTGACAAGGGTATATTGATTTGATGCTTACCTTCTTAGTGACTACATATTCCAGCAGAGCTTCTGGCCATGGAATACTTAAATATTTGAGGAATTGTATATAAGTGCAATTCTCTGTAATTTTAATGTATATCCTTGTTTGGGCCTTGAAATGTAGAGATATTTCACGTGTTAATTTCTATAGCTTTTTCTGAATTGAAGTTAATGTTTCTTCAATTTATTTAAATGTCCTCGTGTGTCATCTGCTCTTGTTTGAAATGCTTTTCCCTGTTTTGAATAATTGATG
Source organism: Fraxinus cuspidata (assembly GCA_903798385.1). Taxonomy (NCBI): domain Eukaryota; kingdom Viridiplantae; phylum Streptophyta; class Magnoliopsida; order Lamiales; family Oleaceae; genus Fraxinus; species Fraxinus cuspidata. Next base: position 16,790 of record CAIGRP010079465.1, on the reverse strand, counting down.
CTTCATTGTATTGTGAGAAATTATGACCTTCTCTATTTTAAATATTGTTCGCTTCTGTAAGTATAATCGTCTATTATCCATATAACTTACTTTTTTCTGCAAATGTTACCCATTATTTTCTGTCCCATGTTCGTCCATGTTAAACTGCTGTCAGCCCACTCTGACAAGCAATAGTATAAAGAGTTCATAAATATATTCTTTACAAAAATTTGAACTATAGCTGCTTCATACCAGCATGCATTTTCTGTATTGTGAGAAATTACAACCTTTTCTATTTTAAAAGTTGTTTGCTTCACTGAGTGGGCTCTAACCACAATTATTTATATTAGGACAAACCAACTTGAGCTATGATGTTTTACTCAAATTTCACAATTTTTTGTCAGTGATGGATGGGATAGAACAACTCAGTTGGTCTCGCTTGCGAGCTTGTTGCTTGATCCGTATTACCGGACAATCAAAGGTTTTCAGGTATATTCTTGATACTACTTGATCTTTTTTATTTCTCGAATTTATGTTACATTACATTTTTTTTTTTTATAGAAATGGCTATTCCTATGAACAAAAAATATACAAATACTTGCGTACAATCTGAGTTCGTAATTGATGACTTTTTCTTCGTTGACTGTGTGCATTGAATTTTAGAATTGTGAATCTGCATTAACTTGTCAGTGTGAATAGCTTCTATATTATGATTTAATATGCTGTCATAATCTTTGCACGTGCCTAAAATTTAGATTATCATGTTGGTATAGACACCTATGTGTCTTAATACTACATGAGTGAGTTTGGCTATACTTGTCATGTGATGATCATAGTTATGCTGGGAGGCTGGAGCGAGTTTCATTCTGTAAGAGATGTTAGTACCCAAAAGCGGAAAACAGAGATCTTGATGTGGGAGGACTTTGTCAAATCTCTCATCAAGCCTCCCCTATGATCAGTTCTGCAGTGGTTAGATGTGAACAATATAAATATGAGTTGGTAATGGATTAAGGAACGGTAAATTATACAACCTACTTGAAAAGATTTTATGAAATTCTGAGGCTGATATAGGTACTGAGATAGTACCGCAGATTAATAAACATTAAGAATTGGACTGTTTTGATTGTTTATGTACTAGGGAAGGCGTGGGCTTTATAAGGTACTATCTTATGAAATAATTGGAGTGCTGAAATTTTAGAAACGGGAAAAATTGATGAAGAAGAAAGAAAGGAGAAGAGAAGAACTAAATAATGCACCACAGAACAGCAGTTCTTCATATTGATCCAGTCGATTGAAACAAAGAGTTCATATACCATAAAGGCTTCTTCTTCTAGTACTATTGACTTGGACTATAAATGGGGAAATTGAGAAGGTAGAATCTTTTACCTCTAAATATTAATTTTAGACTCTTCATATTTAGTAAGCAAGATAGTTTAAGGTTAAAATAAGATCCATGGACTATGGATATTTATCCATGTCCAACAATTATTTAAACACTAAATTAGCTTATACTTTGAACGCAATAAATCAACAACAGTAAACTAATATTGAACAAAAAAATTTACTGTTTGTCAACCCACCACAACCCTCTTCCTTTATCCAAGTTCGGGATTGGCTATGGAAAACATAGAGTTGAACGCAATAAACCCTAACTAAGAAATTAGAGGAACTCGTCAAAATAATAAAAATATAAGTTTCCAGTCTACAACTCGTCTTCAATCCACCTATTTGAGAATTCTGGACTTTCCCTTCTTTTATGCAAATGTTCTCATCAGGTTTTAACTCCAATAACTGGATTAGATCCTTCATTTTTTTAATTATTATTTTTAATTTTTCAGGCGCTCATAGAAAAAGATTGGCTTGCATTTGGTCATCCATTTTCAGATCGTGCGGGAATGCCAATTGCATCTGGAAGTTGCAGCGTGCCATTTGAATTATCGCGGCAGTCTTCTACTGGAAGTTTGTCTACATCGCCTATTCGTCAAGCATCGGGCTCATTCCCATCTCAAGTGCCTTCTTCACATGCACAAAACAATTATTCTCCCATCTTTTTGCAGGTATTTTCACTAGGAAATTTTACTTCTGTTAGTAGTAAAAGATTTAACTTGATCTTTTCCTCATCAAGGATTGTCCACCTGTTTAACCAGTATCCAAGGGGGTCATATATATGCCGGCAGTTATATGGTTTTTGACTTATGAAATGTTGTGAAACATTGCTGTCGTGGCATAATAAAGTTGGAGAGCTGTAAATCTGTCTGTCAAGTCATTCTTGAATTTTAAAATAATCCTCAGAAGTCATAACAGGTAGCATGAGGTCATTCAAGAATAAATTTCAGCAGCTACCAAGCTATTTATCCGTGGGAACAGAGGTGCAAATGAGCAGAGCAGAGCTTAGCTTTTTAAAAAATTGTGAGCTCTAATAAAATCAGCAAGAGCCCAAGTCCAATTGAGGCTTGAGCTATAATTTTTTTGACTTGAACTCTACTTTAAAAAAACTGAATATTTAACTTGACTTTGACCTTGAGCATTATTCAAGTCTGTTTCAGCCTCGAGCCTCCTGTAGCTTTGCTTGATTTTTGGTCGTCATATCAAAAAATCGAAGTTTGATATATAAAAGTTGATTATAAACATAACGAGAATCTAGCCATACTAAAATAGTTAAACATAATAAATGAGAGAGGTGGCATAATTTGTAGATAAATTAAGGGAAGGACAAATTAGGCAGTTTGGACATGTCTTGTGTAGATATGAAGTTCCTATTCACTAAAAATAATGCGATACCAGTTGAACAGAACACACATTATGATGTGGTTGCATATGATTTGATTGCATTGGATGTTTAGTAGAATTAATGCTGGACTGAATAAAGTGAAAACATATCCTGTTATTGATCCCAAATTTATTAGGAGTAATGCTTAGCTTTTTGTTTATTAATTTGTTTGATCTTTCTGGTCATAGATTCAATTTGTTTAACATTCAGAATTGTTCTGCAGTGGATTGATTGTGTTTCACAACTGTTACGGATGTATCCTTTTGCTTTTGAATTCTCCTCGGTATGTACCTTCGTTTGATACATCTGAAGAAGGACACAAAAACTTCTTCAATATTCAATTTAAACATACTTCCCTAATTTATTTTTGTCACTGCAGGCTTTTCTGGTAGACTTACTGGATTGTGTACTTTCCTGTCGTTTTGGGAACTTCCTGTGCAACAGGTACAGTCTTTCTCTGCCATGAAATTTCTCCACCTAAACCTAGCTTCTCAACTATGTAACTTTATTCCTTCTTTATTCTCAAATCATGAATTAAGTTTGATATCAGTTTATTTTAGCTAAACACATGTTGGTCAAGGCAAAGGATGAAGGATGCGTGTTTCTTTAACTATGGAAATGTGCAAAAACAAGATTCCAATTAATCAAACATTGAAGTATAATTTAGGTGCATAGCAGGCCACACATTGAGCATGATGTACAAAGCAGCTCGAAAAGTGCCGTTTCAAAATTCTAATTTTCTTGCAATTCTCATAGAGTGAAATTTGATTTCTATTTCTAGCCTGTTTAAAAGATAGCTTCGGATTTTCGGAGAGACTTTTGATCTCTTGCACTTATCTTGAAGGGTTAAGTCTTGCGTAAGAATAAATCATTGAATAATTTATTTGAACCAGAATGACTCAATACTAAGCAGTCGATTATCTGAACCTGTTCTTTAAATTTCTGCTCAAGAAAGCTTACTTTTATGGCAAATTCGGTGAATCTCATTCTCTATGAAGCGAAACCAACTGTGCATGGCAACACGGTGTTGATTATTGAGCCTAAATTTCTGGCTCCATATCTGACCTTTTTGGGTTGGGAAGTGATATGTAAGACATGGTAGTGAATAAACTTCAATAATATATTTTGCTTGACCATCCGAGTAACTCATCTTTTTGGCCCTATAAATCTCAGTGAGAAAGAAAGGCAGCAGGCTGGCATTTCTGAATCATGTGGGTGCTTGTGGATGTATTTGGCTGATTTACGGGCCTTCGAGGGAAGCTCTCATGTGCACTACAATCTTTTTTATGATCAATCTAAACATGAAGGTCCACTGCTACCTCCAGCTGCAGCTTTGGCGCCAACTATTTGGCCTCAGTTCCACCTTCGATGGACTTCTCCATCAGAAGCTCAAGCAGGAGAGGTTGAAGCAATCTGTCGGAACATGGCTAAAAAAATATCCGAGTTGCAAAAGGTAGTTTATCTGTTTATAATCTGAAGTGCATGTTTCTAGTGTGTGCTGTTTGTTATTTTTCTGGGCCGTTGGCTCTCTTGTGAGTATGTTGAGAGATGGGAGGAATGTCTTAAATAACCAAGGTGACCAAGAAGACATTTTCGTTGCTTAATGGTTTATTTTATTTAAAATTGTGGATGTTAGTAAGCTACGGGCGTATTTAAGGCTGGATGTAAGATTAGTGCAGGGATTTTAACATTGCTAATTTTTGGTCCAACTTCCACCTTGGGAATCAAAATAAGACCCATGAAAGTCGTCATCTTTAAAAATGTATGGTCATGATATTCGTCTCTTTGTATTTTATTTTGTTTGCTGCCAGTAATATGTCGGAATTTGGGTAATCACAAAATAACAATAAGCTCTTGTGACTTGTCCTCGATTTTAGGAAAAATAATATCCACTTCATTCTTATTTATGTTGTTCCATGAAGATTAATCAGCTGGTGACAAATGTTGACAGGCAAAAGAAGTGGCAGAGGCTAAAGTTAAAGAAACGACGTCTACCGTGGAGTCGTTGACTGTGGAGTTACGAAATGAGAGGCTTTCCAGCAGCTCGGCCTGGAATTTGGCAAAGCGAGCCAGAAAGGAAATTGCAACTATGAAGCGAGCTATGCAATCACTGGGCTGTAAGGTACTCTTTTCAGAAGATGGTGAATGCGTTGCAGTTGAAAACAATGAAACAGGGATTCCTCAGAAATCTATTTATCCGGCTTCAGACAAGGAAAGTGGTGAATTTTTTCAGCATGACAGTAAATCAGATCTGTCTGTCTTTGATACTACCTTGGCCGATGATTCCATCAATCCGATTACTCGTGTTTGTGAATCATTATGCCCATTACGTACCAGAGATGGAGGGTGCAGATGGCCAGATACTGAATGTGCTAGATTTGGAAGTGAATTTGTTGGGTTGAAAGCAAATTTTAATGCATTAGACCGACTTTCTATTTATGATAGCTATTTTCAGCCAGAGTAGAAGCATTAGTTTTGAGCCAAGTCTCAGGTACAGCAACATCTTCCGGCCATTTTCAGGCCGAAGACCTTTCTAAAGGAGTCGGGACGAAATTTTGTAGGTAAAAGATTTTAGTATGGGGCATTAGCAAATAATTGAAGGAATGAATATCGGAGATGAACCCTCGTATTTAACATGGGTCTTGAGAGTGTATATACAGATCGAATGTAGCTTAATTTTTGGCCGCATCAGTTTCTGGGCATCATCAAAGATTAGCAAAAGAGAAGTTCATAGATTCCTTGAATATTATCATTCATTGCTCAAATAGCCTGTAACATGCTGTATAGATTGCAAGATTTTTTAGTGTAAAACCCTGTTGTTTTTAACTCTTGTCATCGTATCGAATAAGTGGTATCTGATTAGCATTCTTGTAAACTGGTTCAGTGAAAAAATAATTGAGATTTTGGAGACATTTTATCCATTTGGACTTTTTATTACTTTCAGACAACTGTTTATTATACCGATGGACAGTGTGACATCCAGGCTTTGTTCGATAGAGCTAGACGAAAATGTATATCGTCGATTAAATAGTTCTCAAACCTCTATCGAGTAGATATAATTCGTTAAAAATTCATTGAAAATAGAATTTCCAATAAGATTGGAGTTGAATTAGCCAACGGACAAGTTTTGATCCATGAGATGTTTGAACCGCACCATTCTTGTCGAATTAAGGGGCTTAGTATTTTTCCCAAAAAAATGCAAGTTTTAAAAAGGTGCAAACAATTATCATTTGAGGAGGAAAATGTGAAAGAAGGCTAGGAAAATTCAGGAAGGGGAGAGGAAAAAAAAAAAAAGAAGCAAAGTGCTTAATGTGTGACAGAGAGTATAGATGACCTTTACATCATTTTTTTAAAATAGTCAAACCAATTGGCATAGTAGAATGACAAGTTTAAATTCAATGATTAATAAAAAAGAAATTTAAATTTATCGAGCAATACCACAATAAGATAAAGTTTAGTGAGGTGCATGCAATTTTGTTAAAGTTTAGGCACTACCTGTGTTTATATTTTGAGAGTTAACGTGTCACGAGTGTTAAATGTTAAGTTATGAAACCTAATTATTCTCGATCATAATTTTTTGTTAAAGTTTAGTTACTAGTAAAATTCGATTTTGCCCTAATTTATCTTATAAATAGGGAGCCGTCTTTAGGCTTTATAATGATCATCAAAAACTCGGGCTAGGTTCAAGTAAAAATGGTTCGTGAGCCGGCTCATGAGCCAAAACTCAAAACAAAGGGCCCGATTCGAGTAAAAATGGTTCGGACTTTTTTTTTTGCACGAGCCGAACTGAGCTTTTGCTCGGCCAAAAAATTTAGGCTCAACCCGAACTTTCGACTTAACCTTATCGAGCCGAGCCGCAATTTTAAATATTTTTAAATAAAAAGGTAGCGACGGGCAACGCTTCCTGCTGCTTTGTATTGCAGGCAGCAACATGTAGTTAGCAGCCGCCTGTGCAAGAAAGTTAATTTTATTTTATTATTATTTTTTTATAAATTTGCTCATGGGTCGAAAATGGCCGTGACATGAATTGGCCCGTGTGGCTCAACGAGCCACATCGGGCTTGGAACATCGCTCCAAAACAGTGCTCTGCCTGAGCCGCAAGCTGGACCAAGCCACGGGGCGCCCGAGCCAATGAGCCAAATTAACATCCCTAATTATGTCACCTCACGAGTAATATGTGTTATTATCACAAGTATCATATATGTTATTATAAAATCATAACACATAACATGTTCTATTAAATCCATGTACAATCCATGTTTTAATAGGTTTTATTAAAATTGATAATAATCCATGCCTAAATCCATCTGATTTAATAGGTTTTATTAAAATAATTCTATGCTTATAATGGTAAACTTTATATATTGTTATCATTATGAGTCGACTCGAGCAAGACACTCTAATGTGTTAAATGTACTACATGCATGCGTTCTCATGTGTATTACGAAAAAAAAATAAAATTGTCCATATTAAATATGCACTAAAAAAATGTATTATTAAGTATTTATTATCTTAATACTTCCAATTTTCATTTATTAACCAATATTTATGCTGACTATAAAAAAAACCTTTTTCTATGCTACAATTTGCATGGATAAAAGCTTACAGCTTCCCCTTCAATGGCATCTTCTTCACCAAATGAAAGTCCTCTCTTCCGTACTAAACCCAGTTTCTTTAAGATCAAGAAATGGCTCAACGAACCCATTTTCGACGAGGAATATATCGACCAATATTTCATTTTCACACAAGAAATGACCGGTTACTTTTTAAAATCAATCAGGCATAAAAATCGTATTATACTGCAAGAAAAAGGCGAAATTCCAGTTTCTTTGTTTGATCTTGATACTGGAAAAACCCACCTATTGGTTGTTCTCCAACAGGATATATTATCTAAATTTGTAGGGTTTAATGAAACCTGGGTTTATTTCTGTCAAAAGAGGGATTTCAAAGGGAAAGGGAGAGGATGTATTGGAATGTTCGTTGATGAAGAGAAGATTGAGATTTGTGAAGGTATAATTCCAATGTATTTTCAATGTTTGCATCACACTGATATGCCTCATCCACCATCTCCTTGCTTGAATTTACCCCCAAATCCATGTACAATCCACTCTTGGTAGAGTAGATTATACAGTATAGATAATATTAGAAAAATAAAATCAATCCGTTTAATACTGCACAACAAATAATAGACGTTTTAATTTAGATATTTGATAATGAATCAATGCTACATACATTCTTGAAATATGGCTTTTTGTATAATTTTGATGTGATGGTTTGGATAAAAATTAAAAATTTTGGTGAATGTTGAAAAAAGTTGATGAAATATGTGGCGGAAAAGTTGATAAAAATGTGGGTCTCATTAAATGTATGGTCGAAAATGAATTTGATTAGAAAAAATGAATATTGAGAAATAGGGGCCAAACTGGGACTCAATTATTTATTTATGTTAAAGAACTTTTCTGAATCAATGAATCAACTAAGACAAACAATGGGAATAAGTTACATATGCTATATATTATTCTCCTTTAACATGTTTTGGACAAAGCTAAGTTTAGTAGATTAAAAAATAGAAAAAGAGAAATGTGAGAAGGCAATGCATTTTTGTTTATTCAAATAATGTTGGAGATGAAGTTCAGTAAAAGAAAGATTGATGTTTAAATAACATCTTTTACTGTCATAGAAACTTTTTCTTCTCTAGCCGTCAGAGATCTTCCATATATTGATAAATAATCGATAAATTCTCACGTCGGTAAAAAATGTGCATGCATCTACTTTTGATAAACAAATAAACTCAATTTATAAGTGAGATTACGCGTTAAAAACTTGTTTCTTGACTTTTACGAGAATGAAAATGATTGCGATTTTTTTTAAGTTAGTGTATATATGTATTTGTAGGTAAGAAAAAGGATGAGAACGATATTAAAAAATAAATCTATACATGCTGGTGCGACTTGAATCCAAAATAGTAATACAAAAAGAATACACGCCCAGTGGGACTCGAACCCACAATCGCCTGATTAGAAGTCAGACGCCTTATCCATTAGGCCATGGGCGCTTGATTGTAAATAAAATATCTTTTATATTATTTATTGGAATCAAAATCCCAAGGACTTCTTCAAATTCTTCCACTTACTCTCTAAATTTTAAAATACTCTCTATTATACATAAGATACTCTTTATTTATCTTTTGAAATAGTGTGATTAGTGAAAATATGATATTCAAACACTTTTTGAGCGTATGTTACTCAAGAACATGTTAAACAAAGTACTATTAATTATTGGACTCAATGCAAAAAAGATTCGATTGTCCCCACATTTATCATATAGACGTAAAGCTATTTTGAGAAATTTTTACTTTCTAATATAACCCACATTCCGTTTTTGGTGCATGTTTATATATTTTCTGCTAATGGGTTTCAATATTTATATTTTGTCTAACTCTTTTCATAATTACTAACTAAACCAAGAAGAAGACATGAACTAGACCTTTTTAGGCTTAAGCAAGCATGAAGAATTCAGTGCATCGAGAAACCAACAATCAAAACTCAATTACATAAAATACATACATACGACTTCTTACAACGTTGATTGATCTTAAAGAAGAAAAGTAGCAAAATCTTAGTTTAGTGTACAGTCTAATACTGACTCCTATTACTTGAATGTGCGAATACGTATCTACAGTGCATTAGCAGATAAGAAATACACCAGACAACAACTATGCTAACTTGTTGCTTCTTTAATCCACATTTCATCCAAAACCCAAATTAGAAACAGATCAAAGAGCTTCTGGAAAGCGCAATTCTGCTGGACCGGGACCTAAGATGCCTTTCTGCTCGGTTATCTTCCCCAATCCGAAAGCTGAGTCCGTCTTTCCATTCTTCTCGTCCTCTCTCCAATCAGTCCCTTGCCAATCTCTCTGTGACATCAAAAAAATCCAATTCACAAAAATGAGAGTAAACTCAACCAACTTGCCACTATAAACATGTAATTAACAGCATGTATACCAACAGCATTCTACATTTTTCTATTGATTTAGACTGCTGTCTCATTCTTATAACCTATATGGCTTCATTACTGCAAACCTTGCAAGCAATTCTCAACTTTGAAGGTAAATGAACCTGTAATATAACAAAATCTGATGGCCTTTATGAAATTTAAAACGAAAGTTTCCCCTTTATTTCTGCATGACCAATAATGGACTTACTCCAATCCAGATAAAAGTTAGGTAGTGAAGTTGACCCCTGTACTAATGATAGATATCTTCATGACTTTATCCTGCATTTGGATCTCAACATATTCGGAAAAATGTTGGCAAAAATTCAAAGATGCCCACATTTTTCTCTTCACTCACATGGAAGAACAAATACAGCGCTTTATCATCTCCCATGCCTATCATTTCCTAAAAACATATTCTGCAAACAGACGTCAATCTATGAGAAATCCGATAAAAATCGAGCTGTAGTTCTGTACCTTATGCTTTCTGGGTTCATTTACTTCCTATCATTAAGATTATACTTCTTGACTTACGGGACATGCATGCAGTTCATTTTAAAGTACTTTTACTGGGATAAATAGGCAATTTCTTTAATAGTAGGGAGGCTGGCGCATCCAGAAGTATAAAAAGCAGAAATACCTGGTCCAGTTCATCACAACTAAATGATCAATTAGTCAACACAAAGTTAAATATACTATGAAACGTGGAAAAACTCGTTAGCTCGTTAAATTCGAATAAGTCAAGAAAAGATTCCATAAAAGTTAAACAAATCCTGTTTCTAATTTACATCAAGCAAGATTTCGATAAAACAGTGAAAGCAATACATCAAGGTGGATTGACACAATTGGATGGGGGTGCTCGTAAAAAAAAAAATTTTTGAAGTAAAAAAATCACAACTTAATTCTTCAGTTTTGTATATTTCGAAACAATTCCATCTAAGTCATACAATTGGGGATGGATTGCCTACTCCAAATATAAAGAGCAAATTATAGAAACTCCCCATGAAGGTTACCGCTATTTCAAAGACACCTCATTCCTTTTTAGAATTACAAACCTTCCCTGAGTTTTTTTATTCATAACAGATTCCTATCAACCAAATATATATAGAAATGATCTATTAAGCATCGAGTTTAGCTTATCCTAAGGGACGATGATATGGCACATCAATCCATTAGAGGATAAGTTTATGGTGAGTCTCTAGATTTGAATTAAATTTTTTATCCATCAATGAATTGGTGTGTACGTCTTTGGTGCTTAGTAGATCATTTATCTCCATATATTTCCCAATTTACCCTTTTGTCTTTATGATATATTTAAAATCATCATTAAAGGATATTTAAACTCTTTATTCTCATATCTTAAGATTTTTTAAAATCAAAATGACTAATAGAAATGTGTGTTTGAAAATATAATATTAAAAAATGAAAACAAATACATGTTTTAAGATCACAAACAATGTAAAAAATGCATTAAATAAACCACTAAAGTTCTAATAATTTGTAATTTTGATCGATTCGGTTTATTTGCAACCCTATTTTAAGATACTATGAACTAAATGTCTAAAACATTGTTTCATCTTCCCTTTTTCCTCCTCAAAAATACTAAACATGTTCCATGCATTTAGTTTGAAAAGGGAACAATAAGGTTGAGATGACACCTTTTTATAGTAAACTTGATTTAGTGAAATTCTGTGTCTGGTTTCCATTTTCTAGTAACAAAAAATACCAATCAACTTAAGTCGGATACATGAACACTTTTGCCATTCCTTTCAACTCGAACGCTCTCTTTTGCAGGGTCCAAGGAAGTTAAATCTTTTAACCATATCATAGCATGCAATTATAAACTCTCTCTCAATTTCTAACTCGTTCCACTTGACACGTGCTCTTGTGAATGGAAGATTCTTTATATTTATTTAATAGATATCCCAACTATTTGAATCATATCTTTCTTTTTCTCTTAATTTATCTTCAATTGGTCTCCACTTGGTGGCATATATAATTATTTTTTATTTTATCAATTCTAACATAGCCACATATCCATCTCAATAACCTCATTCCGTTTATATTTATCTCATTGACCTTTTAGTTCTTTAATGGCCCAACATATAGTACCATAAGGCATAGTCAATTTAATAGTCGCTCTACAAAATACTACTTTTGGCTTGGTAGGTTCTTACCACATAGTATTTCTTGTACTTCTCAATTTCATCCAACCCATTATAATTTATGATGCACCGACACGGACATTGTGTCCGACACGACACTTGTTTGACGCGTCGACACGTAATTTTTCAAAAAAGTATTGACATAACACGCAGCGGACACGTTAATTAAATTATTTAAAATTATTCATTTATATAGTATAAATTTAATTTTATACTAGTTATTAATTTTTCTTATTGAAATATTATAAATATGTGTACCTATTCATTATTTTATAATAACTTTAAAATATATAATATTTTCAATAAAGAAATAAAATGACTATGGTAGAGTGTCCGATAAGCGTCGGGCATCCGATACGAGTCCGACACATGTGGAACACGGACACACCACCCTAGTTGAAACGTGCGTACTACAGAGGTTATAATCTTATGCACTACTTCACATTCAATCCCTATTTCCTTATTAATAGTTAACCTTTAGTACATGTTACAATTGTTCTCTTGGAATAAAATGGTCTATTTTAAATCGAGAACCGCCCCTATTCACAATTCTACTAAAAGGACATTACACATATTCTGTTCTAATTCCTAACATGAAACCCTTAGATTCCAAAATAGTCATGTATAGTTAAAGAACTTACAATTTATTATCTCCCAATCTTTGCAATTAAAACTAAATTATCATCCAATAATGGATACCAACTACAAATTATTGGAATTATGATCATATACATGGACCCAAATTCAAATCCTTCCACATCCTATGGTTTATTGTCAATGGCTCTAACACACTTCTATTAAAGCAGCTCCTTAATAATTGCATACTTCTACATAACCCTTTACAGAAAACCACGTCAAAAACATGCGACGCACCATGGAAACCATCACCAATAACAAACACATCACAGAAACTTCTTGAAACCTTCAGCTCCCCAACCCCAAAAAGCAATGTCACCTACAGAACCTCTAAAAACCTGCTTCACTTCTCATTTTCCCCTTCCTTTCATATTCTAGAAGCTCATCTAATCTTAGACTAGGAATTTATATAGATCATTTAAAGAAACAAATTCTAACAAAAATTAGCTAATTTTTTTTTTTTAAAAAATAATCTTTGTATAGAGAAGAATCAACCATACAAAATACTTTCTAATATGTTACAAGAATCTGATTGTCATCTTGTCATTTTCATTTACTCTTCAGATTTCTCCCTGCCCAAATAAGATAGGATTAGAATAAGGATCAAATTTGATTTCCTGTCATATCCGTACCACGAGGTTGTTAAAAACAGGGGTATGGAAATGGTAATTCCATTCCTTACCTGCCATACCTTCAAACATGATGTGAAAGCAATTTGGGTTTTTTTCAACGTCTCTGCAAGTACTAGTTTTCCTAATTCCACTAATTAAGTCTCAATACATCGCTAGGCAAGGACCATTTGTCACATAGACAAGGTAAACATCACTGTTAGTTAAAAGAGCTTTGTAATGATCTCACTCTATTTTGCTTCTAAAGTTCTATGTAGTGTGGCATCTACTTTAGAAGCATAACTTTAAGACCCACAATATCTAGGGTATAAATTTATGGCACCAATGGGTGCACCATGGTATAACTTTCATGGTGCTTCAAAAGACAGTGAAGTAGCCAAATGTCCACACACAGTATGACTTTAAGACATTATTTAGTTGGATTCATTGTTTTTATGAGTTAAAACTTTGCTGCTACAGAAGTAAGACTGCAGCTTCTTTAAGATGATAATATTTTGGTTACGAAGCACATAGAATAAACTACACCTGTCAGTTACAAAATCTATTGTGCCTAAAACAACGGCCCTTTCTCATGACACCCTTTCTATTTTTATGAACACTTGCCTCATCATGATTGTAGCTCCCATCTTCCAACATTGGCGTGGAGAGAGGAGGGGCAATATCTGGATCAGGCTTTTGAAAAATGAATGTGGTGTATAGACCTGCAGAAAAATTCAGAAAGAAGCACGTGTAACTTAAAAAAGTTGCAAGAAGTTAATTCAAATGTAATAAGACGTGTAGTGAATGAATCACCTAAAACATCATATGATCTGGGAAGAAGTCTCCCTCTAGGATCAACAAGGTTGGGACCAGCATCCATCAACATACCTGCAAATTGTGCTCTTAAGAGCCAAGGGATGTTAACCTTTCAATAACCATGTCATTGTTTAGAGCTTAGAAGCTACCCAGAAATTCAAATTCAATAATATAAGGAAAGAACCCATGAGATGGTGGGTATCATTTTGCTACACAAGCTTCTAGAAAAAGAGACAACCCTGTCCATACTAGAGTTCAGATTCAGAAATCCGGAATTCCCTCTCCAACTAGTCATGGCCATCTTTGGGGTGAGAATGACATCTAGAAGGGGAGTTTATGAACAGCAGAAAAAAAAAAAAAATTGACATCAAAGAACTATATTGGATTCAAATATTTCAAGCACACATCCCAAGAAAAAGTGAAGTTCAGCAGAGTTTTTTTGTAAAACGATTCCAATTTATGGATAGTATAGCAAGAGAAAACAGGTAACTACTATCCTTTACTATTTCCTTTGATGTTATTTAGCAGAACTCTCTCAGTGTGTATCAAAAAAAATTATTAAGCACAAATCACATTATAAAATAACAAATTTGTATGGTTTAAAACCATGATACATTCATATGTTCCTAACAATTAATAGATTACCGTGAAAACATCCATGGACAATTACTTATCAAAACACCATGGAGAACAATAGCAACTCTTGATTACCTTTAACAAATAGTTTGTAAACTATCTTTGAGTTTCAATATCAATAAAGTATTTTTTGAGCCACTAGGGCTCTAGAGAAAAAAAGTAATATCTGACACAATACTAAGGGTTTTTTTTATGCCCCATTATTTGGGAAAATAGAGTTTGTAATAGTATTTTTTATAGGAAATGTGTCGATAAAAATGGAAAAAAGTTTTAAGTTTACTTGTAAAATTATTATTGGTAAAATATGTGGTCGAAAATGAGTTAAAAAATGACTTTTTAAAGAATGCGGTTCAAACATGGGCTTATTCATCAGTTATGCTGCAGCTTAATTGCAAATAAACATGAGTTACAATTATTTGTAGATAAAATAACACAACCTAAATAATTAGCATTCAATGAACAATGCTAATGTAATGGTAAGTTTCATGGGGACTTTCTGTTTCCTCTCTTCTTGGGTATACAATATACTCTTTAAAATGTATGTTGAAACTGATCTTAGTGAATTAGTTTGAAGTTTACCTTACGTTTTTAAGGCCTAGCACATAAAATTTAGATGCAATCCATGATATCAAAACTTTGAAGTACACAACAAAATTATAATAAACAAGGTGTTTGTTTATATTTCAATAACCCACAAAAGTTATGGGCAATCATAAAAACAGTAAGAGAACATAGATAACAATGTTGAGAGAAAGGTATTACCTATTGTCGTCATAAAATTCAGTCAAGTTCGTTATCTCCATGTACTCAAGACCAGCATCTCTAGCCAACCTGTGGAACATAAATACCAATTCTGATAACTGAAATTTAAAATGTCAAAAGGAATAACGTGTAATAAGCATCTCAAAGCAAATGCTTATCAATTAAAAGTTGGAGTTGCAGTTTACAGTGTAAGATAAAGGGATAATTGTGATGAAAGTTGAATTATATTCTTGTAATAAAACAATTATCTAAAAAAATAGATTTTACATTTTCACAAATATATTGATATATAAATGTTCCTAACATTCTCATGCACAAAGATATTAATTAAATCATCAACTCAAGGATTTATTTACTAGTTATTCCCAAGCTTTATTAGTCATTGTCTTATTAAGCTTCCAAAGGTCAATTAACCTGATTTGATGGAAACATCTTTGCATGACAGACCCAAGGGGGACACAAGATGCAGTAATAGTATCAAGCTTGAAGAAAGCTATTCCCTGTGCTCATATATGGCACTTGATAAGGCGAAACAATAACAAGCTTTGGGCTGTCAAACATACTGCCGAAACACAGGCCCTAAAGGTGTAAACACTTTCCAAACAACCCCAGTAGGATATTAGGATGGAATCATCACAACCATACAAAAAGACACATGATTATAATCATAATAGAAGATTTTAACCTGAGTAAGCTTGGGAAATGGACTAAGCAATGGGTTTCGGCAGAAATATCGCCTGCAAATTTCAACTGGTACTTTTTACCAAAGAAGGGGAACCTGGAAGTCATTTTAACATAATTAGCAACAAACAACCAAATGTCACAAGAAAGTAATGCAAAGAAATTGAGCCTGAGAATATATAAAATTGGAAATATACTTCTCTTCCTCAACTTCAAAAGTGATCATGTAGCCCTCAGATCTAATGCAGTTGGGAACAATGTTGGGCTTCATTCCACTACTTTTGTTGTGGTATGCTTCAACATTTTTCTGGTACTTATTCCTACAAGATTATGCCATTATATACTAGTTTAGAGAGGCATAAAAGACTCAGAGAACCTTAAATTAATTTTTGTCAAGCAAACATGAACAAATCTGTGATAGATTATGAGTATATTAATAATCTGCATAAACTAGGAAATTACTAT
Organism: Fraxinus cuspidata; assembly: GCA_903798385.1. NCBI lineage: Eukaryota > Viridiplantae > Streptophyta > Magnoliopsida > Lamiales > Oleaceae > Fraxinus > Fraxinus cuspidata. The sequence goes on along the minus strand of CAIGRP010079465.1, from coordinate 279 downwards.
CACGTGATAAAGGATCTCGAATGTGAAATAAAAATAGAAATCTTTTCTTTTCTTTAATAAAAGCACCAATAGATAAATACATGATAAGTATGTAAGAAAGGGAAGGAAAGAACCCAAGTTGCCATATAACTACGAAGTACTATTGCATGAGCACAACAAGCTGTAAGTCATCTCACCTTCTAGACAAGTAATCCATAGTTGGAAACAAAGGAACTTCAGAAATATTTCTTCTTTTTCATTTATTTTTCATTATTTATTTAGGGGGGGGGGGGGGGGGGG